>JAJAGP010001664.1:0-170331 GCA_025084515.1 Ancistrus triradiatus | reverse complement strand
CCCCTCAGAAGTGATAGATAGAATACAACAAAATGGCGCCGTTGTAGCATTTATGGTTAAATAGTACAACAGTTCGAATCAGAAACAACGAACCGATAATGGTACGATATTTCACTGACGCGGGCGAGTCGTGTGTAAAGGAAGGAACACGTCAGTGTTGTGAGAGAAGGCGTCACTATACCCTCATACACACACGATCAGCTGCTATTAAATTAACTCAAATGTTCAAGTGTTCGTTCATTATTTACATCCACACCATAAAACGTTTATTTATTCATTGATTTTAGGACAAATTCATTGATTTTAGGCTCAAACCGGGTTGTAGCGAAAGCACAGTTCTGGTGAGGTTTCAACAGGTTTTGGTTTCGTTTTTAATAAATAAACGTTGCAGTTTTACATGTTTAATCTACTTTATGATCCCAAGACACTTCCCAAACCATCACCTAACACGCTTTGTACTAACAACCACCCTGTTCTGGATCAAAGCCAGTCTGAATCAGCTCTGTGAACAGTAAGCTTTACTTATTCCATATTTCTCCGTTTTGAGGAAGTTTTAGGTTAATCTTGATTAAACCGAGCTGCAGTGTAAGCGCAAGTTCAGAATAAATCCGATTTCAAGCGTGAAACCTGTGGATCATAAAATCCTGCGTTTGTGTTTGCAGAAGTTTTGCGCCTAAACCCAAATCAGATCAGACCTAGTGTGTGTATCTCTCTCTCTGTCTGTGTATATGAAACGCTCCTGACGGATTCTCTCCTCACCTCGAACATGAGAGCCAGTAGGAACAGCATGGCCACGCACGACACGATGTCCGCGTGGTTCTGGATCACGAACTCGTGGCTCAGCACCGGAGGGTTTTTGTTGTTCTTCTTCCTGATCCCCATGCTGGAGGAGAAAATATAAACGTTCCTGATGCTTCGTGTCTTAGACGGAGAGCCTGATCACAGTGATGTGGAGGCGCGTGCACAAACTCTCATATACATACATACACGCACGCACGCACACAACACACACTATTACACACACACTCAGCACTACTCACCCTCAGCTTCTTCTCTCCCTCGGCTGAAAAACTGAAGCCTGAGCTGCTCACTGATGCCTTCGTCTGGCCAGGAGTGAGGAGCTGAGCGGTTTTCCTACTGCTTTGTTTTTGGAAGGTTGGAGATCGCAGGTGGAAATGAAAACATGGACAGCATGCCTAACATGTATTAAAGGACACCAGTCCATCCCAGGACACACATTCGCTCACACTTGGACACTAGAGACCAGAGGTCGACTAATATTGGTTTTAGACAGCAGGGTGACTGATGGCCGATACATAATGCTGATATCACTGTGACTGATGAAACTAATAACAACAGTTGAGATACAAAATGGTTGAACTTTATATTTTAAGTGAAAAGTACAGATACTATTGGTCAGATGTTACTTTGATACAAGTGAAAGTTGAAAGTCGAATTTTCTACACAACTTAAACGGCCCCAGGCCGTTTTACCCCTCATAAGGAAATCACATGATGTTTAAAACCAGGCAGTAAACTTACCATCATTAAACTCTGAGCTTTTGGTGAACCAAACGCTCTCAAACTAAAAGGACTTAGTTACCAAGCAAAGGTATCTAAAGCAAACACAGGCGCCTGGGACAGGAATGTAAAGCATGATGGGTATGTCTTACTACGTACGTGACTTCCTGTTAGTGCAGATGCAGGTTTGTTTCCCTGAAGTACAAGACGTATAATCTTACACACACACACACACACACAGTCTGGGTAAGCATATGTTTTGGGGAATTTCCAATGGCATAATTAATAATTAGTGCACCCTAATTCCGAACCTTAACCTCATCTAATCTAAAGCAAACGTCTCCGTCAGATCAAATGTAGCTGATATTCCTATGCTTCTGGGGACATAACGTCCACACAAGTATAATAAATACTGGTCATATACACCTGAATGTACCTTTGCTTGTCTCTGGGGTGTTTCTCCTGAAATGGATCATATTCGTACCCTCATACATCCTTCTCCCGGGAGATTAAACAATCTATATTCAACATATCTGGGATTCTCTATTAAAAATAAGAGATCTATTGATACCCCAGTCTGGCTTCACCCACGAGGCCAGTGCCACACGAACAGTGTTTGCCAGTTCCAATGCCACCAGAGACACGGAGCCTAGACGAGCCCCAACGCATGAACCAGAGGTGGAAAACAACACAGCCATTAATAAATGACCTGATGTCTATCAATTTATTGTAATGTTTCTAAAAAGTCTAACATGACACAGTAAATCTGCTGTGGTTCCTGTGTTCAGCTTGACTTTTTCTATCATTTGCTGTCCAGCCTTATTAGTCTCCTTTTTAGGAAGTCTTATATAATCGGAGCTTGTGAAAAGTCACAGGTCGGACCGGTTTCATTGCTTACACTTCTGTTTAGTGAAGGGCAAAAATATGAGGAACATTAACCTCAAACCACATCAACTTGTTCTATTAGTGAAAAAGAATTGAATATAAAAATGTCAAGGTCAGGAAAATGTCAGTGCTAGCTCGTGAGAACTGTAAATGAGGAAAAAGAGAAGTCCTGCTGTCAGGCAACCCACAACCAAAATCCTAAAGATCTGATAAGAATCTATTAAATAATAAATTAAGCTTCATTAAGTGAGTTTTCAGGGTGGATCCAGAATCTGTCCCAGAAAACACTGGGCACTAAACGTTCTCAGATGTTTGTTTTTAGAATAAAAATGAGAGTATTTTGCAAGCATAGGTTCACAACCTCTGTGAGGGTGACAGTGGCAGGAAACATCCCCCGAAATGTGATGAAGAAACCCCTCAAAGACTCAAAGGGACTAACGGAAATGAATCACAATGAACTCACGCTGAGGTTAATTTAGAAGTGCCAGTGCACCTCCTGGCGTGTTTTTGGACTGTAAAATGTGGATACTCAAAGACCCTGTCCCCACCTTGAGGAATGGCGAGACTCAGGCACCTCTTGGTGGAAGTCAGGCATTATGGGTGCCAACTTTAGAGAAACCACCTTTAATCGTTCACCCACTACTCTTAAACCTCACCTCTACAACTAACTACATACTCTCTTTACTCATCAGCTCCAGCCCCACCATGACCAGGGCACGTCGGAGGGCAGTAATTCTCTCCCTCCTCTGGTTGGCTGGGGACGACGTGCCGCCAAGGACTTTCCTCCCGAGAACACGGGATCCTGCAGTGGCTTTGTTTTTTAAACATGTTTTAAACTATTGCTACAGACTTATTTGACTAGATAAATAAGTTTCATTCTTACATTTACCATCTAAGCCAACCAAGCAGGTCGGGTCTATTTTTGAGTCTTGGTCCTCTCAAGATTTCAGGGGTTCAGGGATTTCCTTGCCACTGTCACCCTAGGCTTGCTCAGTTTTATAAGAGATTGGCATTAGATATTAGAAAATCATCGAAAATTTGTAAAGCTGACAATGCTCCATTGTAAAAAGCGCTATAGAAATAACTCGACCTCGCCAGAGGTTGGAAACGAACCAGGGTTATTCAGAACCAGCTCTCCACTAGCTATTTCGTCTCCCATCTCTGGCGAGAGGGGTGAATTTGGATTCCTGGCACTGCTGATAATCCAGGTGATGCCCAGTTTTTAGATGCAAGTCCACATGAAGGTCCCCTAAAAGTCGGGCTGAGCTTTGTCTCTAATGTTTTGCCTCATCAGTGGATCCTGAGTCTCAGCGCTCCACATCATATGATACTGACCATGGGTGCCCCCATATTGCAATTACTGTGTTCATGACACACAAAGTCAACCAGGAATGAGTGATAAATATGAGCAACGGCTGATGATAAATCTGATTATAAATCTATGAATAAAGAAGTCACACCCCGCACACAAGCGAGCATGAATGCAGTGATGGGTGTGTGTGTGTGTGTGTGAGAATGCTTTTGACAGAACGTGACAAGGAGTGGAGTCTCTCATCTGAATTCCTAGAACACACACACACACACACACACACACACAGAAATGGAGACTGGAAACAGGTAGCGACAATAAGGTGAGTAAATTGATCTGTTAAAATGAACTTCTTACTTTAAAAATCAGTAAATGGCACACACACACACACACACACACACAGTACACTATTTACATTGAGGTTGTCAGATTTTTAGTTTCATTTCTTGACTGTAAAGCCGTGAGAACAGGTTGCACTGCCTTGTAAAACAATACAGCAACATGCAAAGTGTATTTGTCTGTATGTACAGATAAGCCCCTGCTCATGGCTTTTAACTCTTTAACTTTTTAAAATATGCAGAACTGTTCAAAAGATTGAGAATGTTTTTACAGTTACTTATTTATTTGTTGATCAGATGTTTATTTTTAGTCCTCAGTCACTTTCCATACCTGCTTAGTCCAATTTTGGGGCACCAGGGGCTGGCCAATGTACAGGAGCACACAGGCTCTCTCTCTCACACTCTCTCACACAACCTAACACATCTTTATAATGTAGGAGAAATACATGGAGAAAACGCACATGGGGAGAACAGGCAAACTCCACACTACCTACCACCGAGCCGGGACTCGAACCCAGTCTCGGGAGCCCAGAGCTAGCAGCACTAACCCCTTCACCCTGTGTCTGCCTTATATACAAGAAAAGTGTGATTAAAATAAAATGTGCTCTAATAGTTTTTAACATATTTCTTTATGCATTTTACCTGTTTTGTTCTTCCGTCGCAAATCTTTTCTGACATAATCGTTACGTTTTATTGCTTCCTCTTTGAGTGAACGAGCCTGTGAACATGTGACTGCCTTTTGCAGGGACACACACACACACAACACACTCTTTGCTCCTCATACAGAATCAAGAACTTGGATTTCTTAATTCCACTTTAGAAACGACATGCAATGACGAGGCAAAATTAGGAAGCTCATAAATGAAACTCATGTACACACACTAAGATCTTTATTAGGAACACTATACTAATATAGAGTAGGGCCTTCCTGTTGTATCCCATCCACCTCAAGGTTTGAAATGTTGTTGAGATGTACCTTATAAAGTGATATTCTCCATAACTTCTTATTCCTACATTATACAGGATGGAGTTATGACTTCTGAAGCTGCAGCACAGCTTGATTTGTGATTAATCCTAAACCCAGCTCGAGTGCAAAGTTCAGAATATCCGACGAGCCTCGTGACCTGCTGTAACCTGTCTAACATTAACACTGTTTCTGTGTGGGCCGGCACAGCCGAAAATTCACAGGATTTCCACACTGGCACAATAACACAATAACCCAGACATGGATCTTCTCCCAGTTCATCTCTGATACAAGTCATGGACCCTAGAGAGAAAAACTTCACCAGGTTCCGGTGGATCTGCACCGTTATCGGCCTGATCTTCTCCCTGGTGGATATCGGATCTGATTTACTGCTGGCCGTGCAGTATTTTAGAGAAGGCCACTACGTCTGGTTCGGGCTCACGCTCTTGTTTATTCTGATCGGATCTGTGTGCGCTCAGACCTTCAGCTATTCGTGGTTTAAGGATGATTTGGAGATGGAAGGTGTGAGCAGATCATGCACGCCAAGGTTGGGTTTTCTGCACCTGCTTCAGATGGGCTTCTTCACCAGGTACACATTTATTACATACAACCCAGAATCCCAAAGTGTTTCTTCAGGTCAGGGCCCTTGTTAAAGGTCATTTACACTTCCGTGATGCAGCATTAATGCAGAAAAGTACACTGAGATTTTAGAGCAAGCGGTGTTAGTAGATCTGATATACCAAAACTCAAACATTTTACATTACATTACATTACAACACTGTCGCGTTTGGCTGCACACGCCAATTTCCAGATAAATGTGAGTGAAAGGAAAGATATTTAAAGCATTCTGAAATGTCCGAGAGATAAAGCTGAGATTATCAGCTTATCCAGAGAGCAGAGGAACGGAACGACAGAATCAGTGCCAGTTATGTTTTATATCTTTCTCTCCATCACAAATTCTTCCTTTGCAGTAAAACTGGATTCTTTGGTATTGCATATTATTCTTTGGGCTTTATCTCTCCACGCTTTCTCTGCTCTGTAGGTACTACGATCTGCTGAAGAAAAGCTTTGAGAGTGCATGGATTTCAGGCTCCGGATCGACCAATCACCAAGAGCTGTTCGGGATGGCGGCTGATCTGAGCATGCTCCGTCTGATGGAGACGTTCCTGGAAAGCGTTCCTCAGCTCCTGCTCCAAAGCTACATCATCCTGCAGCAGCACCAAACGTCCAAACTGCAATGTGAGTTCTCCTGCTTTTATGGTGCTTTTATCTTGCGATTCAGGTCATGCACAGACGTCCTGATATTTTCCTTTAGAATTTTCTGCTATAATTCAGAATCCATTGTTCCATCAATGATGGCAGGCTATCCTGACCCATGACCCACGATCCTACCACCATCACGTTTCACCAATGGAAATGTGATGCTTCTCATATAAACCAGAAAGCTCCATTTTGGTCTCATCTGTCTCAAAAACATAAATTATTTTTTTTCCCCAGTATCCTTCTGGTTTGTCGACGTGATTCTTAGTAACGTTAGGCAATGTGAGAGAGACCTTTAGGCGGTTAGAAGGACCTCCTCTATCCTCTGTGACCTTGCTCTTGGAGTGATCTTTGTTCGTTGCCCAAAGTCAAAGTCATATTTATTTTTGTAGTGCTTTTTACAATGGAGCATTGTTTCAAAGCAGCTTTAGAAATGTTGATTATCTTATAATATCTTCTAATCAAGCTGCTATCTTGAAGATCCCCTCTGTGCCAACTACACTATCTAATTTTTTTTGCAGGTATCAGCATGAGCATATCGTTCCTGACCGTATCCTGGTGCACGGTGGATTACTGGCGCTGTTTACGCAGGTCCCTCCCGAACACAGACGAGAAGCCGTGCAGGTGTACGCTCGTCTACCTGCTCTACAAAGTCCTGACCATCTCTGCCCGTGTCCTGAGCCTCACTCTGCTCATCACCCTGAGCTCCTATAACATCCTTGCGCTGGTCTTCGTCTGGGTGGTGGGGACCGTCTGGGCTCACGTAGTGAAAACGAATTTCTGCACCTCGCGCTACCTGGAAGAGCTTTACCGCGGCGTGGTGGGGGTCATCCTGGTCTTCACCTTCTTCAACATCAAGGGGAAGCACACCAGGATGCCCATGAGCATCTATTACCTGGTCACGACGCTCCAGAACGTCGCCTCCGCCGTCCTCCTGTTCCTGTTCGAGCCCAGGAGCCAGATAACGGACTACTTCCTACCCGTCACGCTATTCATAGTGACGGCTAACCTGGCAGGACTGGCATTTCTCATGCTCTATTACAGCCACTTATGCTCAAGAAGACAACAAGCCACAGACGAAGTGGACGGAATCCATATTCCAAACATGAACATTCCGTCTGGGGAAAGTCGTATGGATCGATTTTTAAGCCTATAACATTTTTATATGCATGCTTCTGTTGCCTGTTACTGAGGGCATTAAAGCATCCCAGTACAAACTCGTCAGTCCAGCGTACCCATGTCCCAGGAAACACACCCCACGTACAACCCCCAAATCAGAAAAAGATGGAATGGTATGGAAAAAGCAAACAAATCTCCTGCAGTGTTTCGTACACTTACACTGACGTTTTTCAGTATTTCATGGTTTTTTTTGTTAATAAACACCCATTCCTGCATTTCAGGACTGCAACACGTTAAAAACGCTATAACTGTAGGGTTGGTAATTGTCTGTATAATAACAGACCAAACCACCAGATGCCGCTGTCGTAGCACTTTTTGCAAAACTCGACGAACAAAACAAAAAGACTTCCTAAAAATACAATTTGATGTTTTCATCCCGCAGTTTGTTGCCTCGTAATTTCTGTAATGTTATAAACTGTAATCTTTAGGCTATTTATACATGCTGTACATGTTTATAGATCACTAACATACAGTTCTAATCCACATGAACAACATCGCCAAACCTCCTCAGTCCACTGTAGGCCAAGAGGGAAGCAAAGTCCAAGTTTAAACCAGAACAAACAGGAGAGTGAGTCCAAGTCAAAACGAAGACCAACAGTGGAACACGTCTGAGTCTAAGAACTAAGAGCAAGACCAATGGGGAATCGAGTCCAAGTCAAGACCAAGACAAATACAGTGAAAGTTTGCGAACCCTTTAGAATTTTCTATATTTCAGCATAAACATGACCTAAAACATCATCAGATTTTCACACAAGTCCTAAAAGTAGAGAAAGAGAACCAAGTTAAACAAATGAGACAATAAAAATTATAGTTGGTCATTTATTTATTGAGGAAAATTATCCAATATTACAGTTTTATATTATTAGTGAGTGGCAAAAGTATGTGAACCTCTAGGATTAGCAGTTAATTTGAAGGTGAAATTAGAGTCAGCTGTTTTCAATCAATGGGATGACAATCAGGTTATTTAAAGAACAGGGATCTATCAAAGTCTGCTCTTCACAAGACACGTTTGTGGAAGTGTGTCATATCACGAACAAAGGAGATTTCTGAGGACCTCAGAAAAATGAGTTGTTGATGCTCATCAGGCTGGAAAACCTTACAAAACCATCTCTAAAGAGTTTGGACTCCACCAATCCACAGTCAGACAGATTGTGTACAAATGGAGGAATTTCAAGTCCATTGTTACCCTCCCCAGGAGTGGTCGACCAACAAAGATCACTCCAAGAGCAACCCGTGTGATAGTTGGCGAGGTCACAAAGGACCCCAGGGTAACTTTTAAGCAACTGAAGGCCTCTATCACATTGGCTAATGCTGATGTTCATGAGTCCACCATCAGAAGAACACTGAACAACAATGGTCTGCATGGCAGGGTTGCAAGGAGAAAGCCACTGCTCTCCAAAAAGAACATTGCTGCTCGTCTGCAGTTTGCTGAAAATCCAGACATGCCAGAAGGCTATTGGAAGAATGTTTTGTGGATGGATGAGACCAAAATATAATTTTTTGGTTTAAAAGAAAAACAAGTATAAAAAGTTTAATATTTTTGGTTTTATTTGTTTAACTGGGTTCTTCTAAAGGGTTCACAAACTTTCAAGCACCACTGTATGGGAGTGAGTGTGAGTCAAGACTAAGACCAAGACCAAGAGTAGAGTGAGTCCAAGTCAAGACCAAGACCAAGAGTGGAAGGAGTACGAGCAAAGATCAAGACCAAGAGAGAAACAAGTCCAAATGTAGACCAAGATAAACAGCAGAACAAATCCAAACCACTACAAACAGTGGAGTGAGTCTCAGCAAAAACCAAAACCAAGAGGAAAGCAAGTCCAAGCTTAGACCAGGACAAATAGGAGAGTGAGCCCAAGTCTAGACAAAGGCCAAACATGGAGTAAGTCCAAGTAAAAACCAAGACCAACAGTGGAACAAGTCTGCATCAAAACTAAGAACAAGACCAACAGTGAAGTGAGCCCATGTCAAGACCAGGACAGTAAAAAAAATGTAAAACCCAAAACCAAGATCAAGAAGGAAGCAAGTCCAAGTCTAGACCAGGACAAACAGGAGAGAGAGTCTAAGTCTAGATCAAGACCAATATGAGAGTGAGTCCAAGTTCAATCCAAGACTAACAGTGGAGCAAGTCCAAGTCAAAATGAAGACAAACATGGGAGCAAGTGTGAGTCGAGACCAAAAATTCTGGTAAACAAGAGACCAGTACAAACATGGGAGGAAGTTCACGGTTAGATCAGGACTAACAGCAGGAGTGCAACTCAAGACCAAACCAACAGGGAAGCAAGTCTAATTAAGACCAAGACCAAAAGTGGAGTGAGTCCAAGGTAAGACCTTAGAATGATGACCTCAGACCTTCAGGCATTACGTGTCGAAACTCATCATCTGTTTTAAATAACCAGCTATCGGTCCTGTGCAGGGATGTGGGACTACAGCATCTATCCCCAGAGAACAGCGATGGGATATGATCTCCTAACTGATCTCCCCTCCCTCAGGCAGGGAAAAGCATCAATTCTTTATTTTTGTACAGTTCTGTGCTATTTAAATGAGGGTAACGACGGAGAGACGTTAAAGTCCTGTAACTAATAAACTACTTACTATTGTTTATTATTTCATTAAGTTGTTTAACCTTTTATTTCAGCAGGACGTTAAGGTCCACTGGGCTGCTTAATTCCACGCTTAAATCAGCGGAATATTTATTTATACCGTACAGACGCTCTGAGAGTCGTTAGCGTAAAAGACTAAACATTTAAGCGGAAACCCTTTAGCTTGCTGCACCATGGCAGCTCCTGATCATCCCTCCTCTTCCTCATTGATTTCCCGCCTGATTGCCTCTTCTGTATCTCGGCGACCGAGCCAAAAACCCACCGCAATTTGTCCAGACACAATAAACCCCGAGAGCCAGACGTAAGTGAGGCTGTTTTCCATTAAAGCTTCAAAGTCTGGATGAAGCCTGATGAATGTGGTTCGGCAAAACCGCATGTCTTTAATTATTACGACTCGACTCGGTGATACTTTAAAACGATCCGTAAGCATCCGAATTGTGACAGGCACAAGCTTTGCCTCATGCTCTGAGAATTCGGCGGACTTTAAGCGGGACGCAGGAGCTCCTTTAATCAGAAACCGAGGCAGTGACAGATTAGCAAACGGAGGATTCTAATGAAATCAGTTCGCTTCTTATCACTGGCACAGCGCTCCCCAAATAAAGTCCACATGCAGCAGAATTACATCACAGTGTGCCCAAGAACGATGCTTAAAAGTCTGTGAGCGCTTTAGAATTTTCTTTATTTTTTAAATGTGACAGTTAAAAACAGAAGTCACCCCTCCAGTCATTCCTCCATTCATTACCTACGGGAACAAAATGCTGCTTAAACAAAGTTTTGTGCAAGAAGCTCGAAAGCTGTAGGAGAAGAAAGTGTTTAACTGTTACATACCACCCCAGTCCTGCAGTGGTGGCTCTATATTTATGACAATATGGATAGCCAAAAGTTCATAACTGTGACACATTCAATCACAACAAGGAACCTGTGTTTCTGTTACTTACATCTATCGTTAAACTGATCAGTTTCTCAGGTTTAGGTTAAGTTTGTCTGGATTCTCTCTCTTTTTTAAAATACATCTTGGTTCCTGGTTTTTTTGGGGGGGGGGGGGGGGGGGGTTTGGTGTCTCTTCATCACAAAAGCAGAAGGAGAACATAAACTGTAAGATCCGGTCCTGCAGATAAAAAGACAAAATAATAAAAAATAAAGAAAGGAAATAGAAAAACCAAAGCAAAAATATAAAATAAAGAAAGTAAAAATTGGAAAAATTAAAACATGGAATTAAAAAACAAAAATGAAAGTTAGAAGGACAGCAAAGGAAATTTAAATAACAAAATTAAAATCCAAAATGCTAGAAGAAAGAGAAGAAAGAAAAGAAGTACATAAAGAAAAAAAATTACAAAAGAATAACATTAAAATAAATGAAATAGAAAAACTAATGCAATAAAAAAAAAAGTAAAAATGGAAAAAGTAAGAAAAATGTGGAATTAAAAGAGAAAAATGAAAGTTAGAAGGATAGAAAAGGAATGAAAATAAGAGCAACATCCAAAATTAATGATATAAAGAAAGAAGTAACCAAAAACAAGACAAAATAATTAAATATAATGAAAAGAAACAGAAAAAAACAATAAAAAGAAAGTAAAAATAGAAAAAAGTAAGAAAAATGTGGGATTAAAAAGAAAAATTAAAGGACAGAAAAGGAAATTAAAATAACAAAAGCAAATCCAAAATTAATGATAGAAAGAAAGAGAAAGAAAGAAAAGATGGAAGTACAGAAAAAAGAATGACACAATAATAAAATATAAAGAAAGTAAACAGAAAAAAACTAAAGCAATAAAAATAAAGAAAGAAAGAAAACGTGGAATTAAAAAAGAAAAATTAAAGTTAGAAGGATGGAAAAGAAAATGAAAGTAACAAAAAAACAATCGTATGATAAATAAGTAAGAATGACAGAAAGAAGGAAAGAAAAACAAAGAAAGCAAAAGGAGGAGGGATGAAAGCAAGAAGGTCAAAGAATCTGAAAATTTAAATAATTGAAATCACAACAGCAAAATCCACAAATAATGTAAGAATGAAAGACAGACAGACATGAGGAAGGTAGGAAAGTTAGAAAAGAATTTCATAAGAATAAAGTATAAAAAAAGTAAATAAATGAAAAAAGTAATAGAGAATAAAAAGAAAAATGAAAGGGGGGTGGGGGTGTCTCCTCATCTCAAATTCAGAAGGAAAACAGAAGCTGTAAAATCAGTTCCTGCTGTGATTCTGTACCAGTCAGAAGAAGATGGATGATCAGAGGGTGTGTGGGTGTGTGTGTGTGTGTGTGTGTGTGTTTATTTGTGCAGGACTGGAGTTGAGGGAGTGTGTGTTACGGTGCAGATCTCACAATCAGAACCGGAACAACACGGGGAGAAAGGAAGCTGGACGTGATTACAGTGGACATGGTAGCTCCGTTCTTCTCTTATGGTTTCTTTCTTTCTTACGTCATCGAGTGTTTACAATAAAAACAAAACCACGGAAGCAAAAAAAAACCAACTAAATTACAACAAAGTTTGGAATTAATCTCCGTTTCCAAAATAACTGCAGCAGCTCAGATCTCTAGGTGAAGGAAGGAAAGAAAAACAAAGAAAGCAAAAGAAGGAAGCATGAATGTAATAAGGTCAAACAATGGAAATTAAATTAAAAAAGAAAACAAAATCCAAAAATAAAGCAAGAAAAAGGAGGAAGGAATGACAAAAGAACAAAATATTAAGAAAAAAAATACTTAAAAAATGGAAAATAAGAAAAACATGCAAAATTAAAAAAGAAAATGAAAGAGAGAAAGGATGGAAAAGGAAAATTAAAATAATGAAAGCAAAATACAAAATCTATCCATGAAATGCATGAAAATGAATGACAGAAGGAAAGAAAAACAAAGAAAGCAAAGGAGAGAGGGATGAAAGCAAGAAGGTCAAAGAATAGAAATGAAATGAAAAGAATAGATGAATAGAAATGAAAAGCAAAATCTAAAAATAATGAAAGAAAGAAAGACAGGAGTGTGGGAGCAAAGAAAAAACTGATACAATGTATAAAGAAAGTCCAAAATAGAAAAAGTATGAAAATTGCGAAGAATAATGAAAGTTAGAGAGATAGAAAAGTAAATTAAAACAACAAAAGCAAAATCCAAAAAATAATGAAAGAAAGTAAAGGAGGAAAGAAAAATGAAAAGGAATGACAAAATAATAAAATATAAAGAAGAGAAATAAAAACTAAAGCAATGGAAATAAAGAAAGAACATTTTGAAAAAAGAAAATAGAAAGTTAAGAAGGATAGAAAAGGAAATTAAAACAACAACAACAACAAAACTCAAAATAATGTATGAATTAAATAAATAAGAATGACAGACAGTATGAAAGAGAGAAAAAAGGAAGAAAGGAAAGCTGAAACAATCATGTAGAGAGAGCAAACAACAAAAAGAAAGCAAGAACTAAAGAAAGAAATAAAAAAAAGAAAAAGAAAGAAAAAATGGAAAAAAGCAAGAAAAACACATGGAAATAAAAGAAATAAAGGAGTGACAAAAAAAAAAAAAAAATTTACAGACAGAAAGAGTAAAAAACAAAAGAAAGAAAGTAGAGAGAAAGAAAAAGAAAGAAAGAAAGTTCATAAGTTGTTTCTTTTTGTATCCAGATCCGTTTTGTAAACACAAACTCACACACTCTGTCTCAGTGGTTACAGTGGATCGAAAGGTTGAGGGTTCAAGTCCCGGCTCCGCCGGGCTGCCCCTGTTGGTCCGAGCTTACAGCCTGGTCCTTATCCCTCTCTGATCCAGGGGGCGATGAATGCTGTGCCCTCGTCTTCTGACCCTGAGTGTAAATAAAACAATAAAGAAAATGTACAGTTTGACACTTTTCTCTTTCTCTCTGCTCCAATAATCGTAAACAGTACATTCTGGAGGAATGCGGCGTTTCCCGGCGGCTCTTTGATGTCGGATCTGGTGAAATTTGTTCGACATTAAGGCAGCGCTAATCAGATTATGGAGCGTGATCCGGTCAGTCTCCTGCAGGTCCAAACGCCGAGTGCAGAGACGGCCTGAAACCCGAGAGAGGCCCAGAACATCAGGGCCTCTCCATTCATGTGATGTTACAGACCATCTGCACCAGAGCTGCTGCAAACCAGCTTCATCCAGCCGTGTGTGTGTGTGTGTGTGTGTGTGTGTGTTTTATCTGAGCCATAAGGTCCCTGTCTCTCTCAGCAGGGAGCAACAGCAGGTTGACCCTCCCAAATCAGATCATAATTCATTAATTATTTGATCTCTTCAAGTAAGTTTATATATAAATTAATATAAAGAAATAATTACAGCGGTACCTCAGTTCTCATCATTACTTAGTTCCAAAATGCATGATGAGTACTGAGCAAATAAAAAGCAATAAAGAAATAAAAAGAACGTACAAAAATCGAAAAAAAAACCCCATGTGGAATTAAAAAAGTTACATGAAAGTTGTAAGAAAGCAAAAAAAAAAACAACAACAACAACAACCAAAAAAAAAAAAACATGGAACAAAAACGAAAAGTGAAAGTTAGGATGGAAAAGGAAATGCAACAGCAAAATCCAAAAAGTATGTAAGAAAGAAAGAAAGACAGAAGGAAGGAATGAAGGAAAGAAATGACATGAAGATAAAGTATAAAGAAATAAAAAAAAATGTAAAAAGTAAGAAAATGGTGAATAAAAAGAAAAACGAAAGTTAGAATGACAGAAAATGACAATAAAATAACAAAAGCAAAATCCAAAAAGAAAGAAAGAAAGAGAAGGAAGAAAGTACGGAAAGAATGACAAAAAGAATAAAATATAAAGAAAATAAATAGAAAACCTAAAATAAAAAATAAATAAAGAACGAAAAAAATAGAAAAAGTAAGAAAAAGCATGTGGAATAACAAAGAAAAAAGGTAGAAGGACAGCAAAGGAAATAAAAAAACAACAACAACAACAACAAAATCTAAAAGTAATCTATGAAAGGAATAAATAAGAATGACAAAGTTAAAGAAAAACAAGCACAGAAAAAAATGGAGAGGAATGTTGAAGTTTAAACATGTAAAGAAAGAAAACAGCAAAAAGAATGAAGAAATAAATGAAAAATAAGAAAAAAAAAGAGAAAGAAAGAAAAATGAAATACAAAAAAACGAATGAAATAAAGGAGTGACAAAACTGAAAAAAAAATTGTGTGTGTGTGGACTTTGTTTTCAGAAGCCAGAAAGTTGCTGAAATGTACAAAGTTAATGTTTACCTCTAAAACAAACGCAAAATATACAATAAAATCCCCATGTAGGTGTCACACCTTGCCGTTTATATGCATTTACCATAATGATGCTGAAGGTGGCGCCGTTACTGCATGGAAAACGTGCACAGATCTCGACAGACGCGACATAGATTTCGTTGTTATTCAAACGTTAAATTAGGATAAATATTCTGACTGCATATTAACAAAAATAAACCAAAATAAACAACTGAAGACTTTTATAATATTTTTTTGCATTTAAATACGATTTTAAAATACACGTATTAAATATTCATACCTGCTCGTCCACTGATTAAACTGCAATATAATCGAGATTAATTCATAAAGCAATCATTGAGATTTAGTTACACGCTGCAGATAATAAAAGAGCAAACTATGTAATATCACATAATACAATTATTGGTAATTATTCACGATTTAATTTCAGATTAATACAAGGATTTTTGTTCGTCCGAGTTTGTGATGAGATTTTAATATTGTCATAATTCGATCGGCAGAAACATCAGAGCTCACTCGAGAACATCTTTTAATATATTTCCATTCTTAATAAGCACTGAAAGAAATTCTAAACGTATTATAAAGGGATCCATTTAAATAAATGTTAGCATTTCAGAATAAAGATTCAGGCTCAGAAAATAAAGGATCAGTATATATTAGAAATGTGCATGTCAATTAAATTACATTTTCACAATTACAGTTACTTTCATCAAGTTTTTATGAATTATTATTTTAAAAAATCTCACCAAGAAAATAAAAATAATGCAAAATTGTCCTTACATTTCTGGTGAATTAGGGTAAAAATTTAAATCAACAATATTTTACTTTGAATTTAATTTAATTACTTATTTACTTATGCAGTAGATTCATTTAAGTATATATTATTTATTTTTCTTTTTATGAATTATGGTCTGAATATAAATATGGTTTGTTATACTGTAAAAATATAAAAAATTAAAAACATGATTTTAATTTAAACGATTTAGCAAATACAGTTTATTACTATAATAATAAAAATAAAATAACGTTATATACATTACGTTTAAACTGTGTGAAACATTATTTGTGTCATTAGGCTAAGGATTATTTCATAAATATTTCAATTTTTTTCTTAGGTATGTATTTTAACTATTAAAATATTCCACAGATTTATCATAAGGATCGTTCCTTAGAATTCGTAAAATTGGTAAAACTATTTGTTTCAGGTTTATTGAACAGGAATTCTTAACACAATCAGACAACTTCAAATAAAAATGTGAAAATATAAAATAAGCTAAGAAAGAAAATAAACAATATGTTTGGTTGCGGAAATTTTATTATTTTTGCATATTATAAATACATTTACTGTTTGCATGCAGGGTTTATACACAAGTTAATTAACTAAACTGATTAATGTTTAACCTAATACATTGTACATGCCATTTTGTAAACTCAAAGCAGTTGTAACTACATAGTTACAGCAATGTGTTCAAATATTTATTTTGACGTGACTTAATTTATACCACGATACATAATAAAAAATTTATAAAACAGCTCTAGTTCAGATTTTTTGATTCATCATCCGTCTTTCGCTTCCTGCCCTCAGGTGGAACAGATTTACTGTGAAATTGCTGCGGAACCAAACTCGATTCTAAATAAGCAAAACAAAACAAAACAAAAAATAGGCATGAACAGGAAGGACGTTATGAGTCCAAAGCTAACATTCAGGCACTCTGATGTTTCCTCTGTAGTTTTCCCAAAATCTAATCTAATATCGACTCCTTCAGGACCAATCAGGCGTAAAGATTCTTCCCACGTAACGCAGTCCATCGATTATTAATAAAACGCCGCTGATTCGACCAGATCAGGAATTCTCCATGTAATTTAATCACCAACCCAAGCTAACATCTGATCTTTATTTAGTATTTAATATTTAACACTGAGAATATCCGGCTCATTTTATTTATATATCACTGTTCATTTCTGGCTCTGTTTTAATTGATTTTGTATCAGTTATTAATCAAAATAACATCTTTGAGGTTTAGGTCAATCAATCAAGTGGCTTAATAACAGATGGGGTTTATTAAACTCTGGATTTAGTCAAAGGATCAAAATTCAACACCGAGTCAGTGAGTGTTGGTGCTGCACAACTGTAGTATTTGGGGCTCAATCCTTGTTCGTGTATCTGTATAAACTCTAAGATATAGAGGTGATTATGGGGATAATATAGGGGGTATAAAGGTGACACAGAGTGATAGGAAAGTGATTTAGGGTGGTATAACGATTATATAGGGTGGAATAAAGGTAATTTAGAGTCGTATGAAGGAAATACAGGGTGGTATGGGAAGATAAGGGTGGTATGAAGGTGATATAGGGTGGTATGAAGATGATTTAGGGTGGTATAAAGGAAATACAGGGTGGAATGCGGTGGTTTAGGGTGGTATGGGAATATATGGGGTGGTATCTGGATGATACGGGTTGGAATGGTGTGGGTTAGGGTAGTATGGAGTTGAAGTTCCATAGGTCTGTGGTGTGCCAACAGACCAGAGGTGCCCCGATGTGTCAACTGACTTTTTGAGTTCCTTTACAGTTTTTTTTTGTTCATTCGTTTGTTTTTTAAATTTAATTTTTAATTCATATAATTATAATAATCTATAAATGAGTTAAGTAGAAACAATGTGATAAATATTTTATTTTAAACTACTGTTCAAAAACTTTTTTACAAACAAAAACTTTTAATAAACAAAAGACTTAAAAAAAAACACAAAAAACATTGTGTTATTGTTAAAATTCATTATCCATGTCCTTCTGTTCCCAATTCCCACAGTAGCATCTGTAGAGGTGATTCCACACACACACACACACACACACACACACACACACACACACACACACACACACACACACACGTCAGCAGCTGCTCTTTTTGAAGTCGGTATAATTAACAGGCAATTCGATACACCGAGGACCCGCAAGGCTTTTAGTCCCAAAGATGCGTAGGAGATCCATCAGTGGGTGCTAACTGGCCATACACACACACACACACACACACACACACACACACACACACACACACACACACACATTAATGGACAGGTGTGAATAAAAAATGTTCCGTAATGACTTTTAAGTGAATTAAGACCTGAGCCATGCATCATGGGAATCCAAAGGGTGCTGAGATGAGATTGTTTATCAGGTTCAGACTTTATTATGGATGGCCAAAAGTTTGCTGATTATGAATGGCATCATGAATCATTTCAGTGAGTCGATTCTATTGAAGTAGCTGCTTAATATGTGAATCATGATTCAGTTGATTCGCCAAACAGAATCAACAAAGAGCTTCTGTATAACAGTAACGCATGAACATGATACGTTAGTGTACCAAAAGTATTTAGACACCCCTTCATATTATGGACTTAAGCCACAAACATTTATATTGAGGAGCATGAACTTTTCAAAGAAGCCAACCAATATACAACTGGACTGGAAAACAGTACCAGGAATTGAAAACCAGCACTTGCCAGAGTCAGGATACGAGCCAAAGTGGCTTCCAATGCTGAGCCTTTCTGGTTCTGAGTCACCAGGCTCCTAGAGATTCGATTACGATTCAAAGGGTTGCAATACGAGTATCGATGCATCTTGATGCTTTTTTCTCCCTTGGATAAGAACGTCTGCTAAATGACTAAATGTAAACATCTTCCACATTCATTTAGATTGAAACATTAATGAAGCCTTCCAGATGTGTTCTGGATACCAAACGTCCTTCATCCCTCAAAGAAATGAAAGACACACTAAAAAATTCTACAGCTTACGACCTCATTATGGCCGAGTCACGCCACTTAAAATCATAAAGAAACAAAAACATCCATTAATTATCTGGAGCGCATTCCTTCACGCTACCCAACGTGCCTGAAATCGGGCCGACTCGGCCTGCGAAAGTTCAGACGGGAGCAAACCGACGGAGCCGAGTCGGTGAATTAGCGTAAGCACAAGCTTAGACGTTTCCATCACACGTCCTGTCAGAGCTACGGGTCGAAGTTCACGCCAAAGTACGAGCTCAGACATGAGCAGAACACCGGTTTTTGGTCTTAGGTTGGATTTGGGCATGAGCCAGAATAAGATCAGAGGATTATAACCAAGGATTAGGTTTATTTTTTTATAAATCTGTCAGACTAATAATAGCAGGACTTTTTAAAAATCTTATCCAGAGCGACTTACAACAGATCAAAATCACAAGACAATTCAAGCAGTTGTGGGTTAAGGGTCTTGCTCAACAGCCCAACTGTGACAGTTCTGGGACTTGAATCCTCAAGCTTCTAGTCAACAGTCCAGCACCTTAACCACTTCACCACCACAGTCTCAAGTTTAAACCCCAAACATCTCAGGCCAAGTACAAAAGATCAGTATACCAGTGCCAATATCTCATATTACATTAAAATGACTATTAAACACACAGCACTATGAGAAGTAATGACTGTTCTTGAGGTCGAAATGGGAGGTCCAAATGCTTTAAAACCCTTTATATTCATCTCTCATTTGAGATTTCTGTTATTTTGTCCCTCATCTGTATGTCTCTAATATGGAAAGTAGGAGTTTTATAGCTTCCCTTTATATATAAAAGCACTGAGAGAGGTTCTGGAGGGCCAAAAGGCCCCACATTCTTATAAGATCCTTTATTATCCTACATTGCTAGATTAGGTTTCTTTTATTTTGATCCTTATCTGTATGTGCATTAATACACACAGTAAAAATCTGTTCCGTTTTCTAATGATTAAATAGAACACCATGTGATGCTCTGGAGGTCAAAAAGGGTCCAAATTTCTTCAGATCCCCTTTGTTCATATATTGTTTGAGGTTTCTGTCATTTTGTCCATCACCTGTATGACCCTGATGTAGAAAGTAAAGATTTTGTAAATTCTCTTTGTATATCAAAGCACTGTGAGAGGTTCTGGAGGGCCAAAAGGGTCCAAATCCTTTAAAAAACCATCCTATGTTGTTGGTTAGCTTTATGCACATTAATATAGACAGTGGGAACTGAATTGTTTAGACCTAAATACAAATACGAGAAGTTCTGGAGGTTCAAAAGGGACAGAATGCTTTTTGATTCTTCACATTCATATCTCGTTTGAGGTTTCAGTTATGTTAATAAGAGAGTGCTATAAAATTTTCTGGACATCAAAAAGGGTCCAATCCTTTTAAATCCCTGAAATTATTAGGGGATTTAAGGGGATTATTAGGGGATTTTAAATCCCCGAAATTATTTTGTTATTCTGTCCATCATTTGTATGCACATTAACATAGGACGTATGAATTTCAATTACAACTAGAGAGGTGCAATTCCTAAAGAAAATGCGAGTGTGATTGCCACTCTGCAATGGTCGACCCTGAGCCTACCTAAGGGGCCCCATGGGCATCACGTGTCTCCTCAGGGTGCATCCGGGACCAAGGCTGCCGAATTTCATGGCCGTAAGTCAAAAACTGACTGAGTTAAGGTCATTAATCCGCCAGGGGCTCCAGTGCCCAGCCAGGGCCCTCAGAGGCCCCATATGCATCACGTCACCTCAGAATGTACCCGAGACCAAGCCTGCTGAATTTTGTGGCCGTAGGTCGAAAACTGAGTTACGGTCATTAACTCTCCACGGGCCCCAGTGCCCAGCCGGGGCCCTCAGGGGTCCCATGGGCATTACATGTCACCTCAGATTGTACCCGGGATCAGTCCTACCAAATTTCGTGGCCGTAGGTCGAAAACTGACTGAGTTAGGGTCATTGACTTTCCACAAGTCTCAGTGCCCATTCAAGCACACCATTCCCGACCATACCAGATGCAATGGCGCTGGAACGGGGTCGATATCTCGAAAGCTGCGGCAGTTGATACGGGCCGAAAATCGTGACATAGTAATAATAATAATAAACGGAATAATAATACTTTCGGAAAACAATAGTGTGATTGCCTCTATAGGCAATCACACTAATTATTAGACAAACAGAACACTATAAAAAGTAAAGACTGTTTTTTGACTGGAGGTCAAAAAGGGTCCAACTGTTTTTCAATCCTCCATATTCCTATCTGGTTAGAGGTTTCTGTCATTTTGTCCATTATGTGTATGACCCTGATGTAGAAAGTGGAGATTTTATAGCTTCTCATTGTATATAAAGAGCACTGTGAGAGGTTCTGGAAGACCACAAGGGTCCAAATCCCTTAAAAACTCTTAAATACACAAATTATTAGAAGGTTTTGTCATGTGGTCCATTATCTGTATGTACATTAATATAGACAGTAGGAATGGAATTGCTTTTTATTAGACCTAAATACAAACTTGAGAAGTTCTGGAGGTTCAAAAGGGACATAATGCTTTTAGATCCTTCATATTCATATCTTGTTAGAGGTTGTCTTCAGTTATGTTCTTCATTATCTGCATGCGCATTAATATTGACAGTTTAAATAGATTTGGATTGCTTTCTATTAGACATTACAATCACTACGGGAATATGACGCCATTATGGAGTCCAAAAAGGGTCAAAATCCCTTCAGATCCCCAATATTCGCGGTTTGTGTTATTTTGTCCATTGTCTTTCTGTGCACTAATATAGGCAGTTGTTTAAATTGCGTTCTATTAGACGTAAAGAGCATTATGAAGGATTTAAAGTGCTAATATTTGTAATCCCTGTAAGAGTAATATAATTAAAGTATCATTGTTGAACAGTGGCGCGTTATATGGCGTGACTGGACTGAGGATTGTGGGGTATTGGAGTGAGTGGGAGTTGAGAGGAATATCCACGTTTGATGTTGTGGACCTCGCCGAGGGCTTCTTCCAGTTGCAGGTGTGTTCCACCTTTGTTCGCTTCTCTAAAGATCTCATCACAAAGGAAAAAGACAGAAGGGTCTCCATTTTAGCCTCCAGAGCAATATGGCGGTCACAAATGGCTAATCCCCGCAAACCGAACGCAGCCTGAAGCCTCGTCTCCCTGACCCAAGTGTGTGAGGGTAAGAAGAAATCGTCATCCCGCATTGTCTCCATTGTCAGTCTCGGGTCGGTGATGAATGGACGAAACATTTGCATCCTGAGGTGAAACTCATCCACCCACCCAAAATATAAATGACTAATGATCCTACAGCCTTAAATCAGAAAAAGTTTGGATGATATGGAAACTGCAAATATTGAAATGTTTAAACATTTTCTTCAAAGAATAACTGGAAGGGATTTATACATTTCAGTCCTTTTTCTGATTTGATTTGTTGAAAAAGACACGGATGTCCCTGAAGAAGATGATGTCTTGAAGGTAGCTTATGCTGCTCTAAAATCTCAGTGTACTTTTCTGCATGAATGCTGCATCACAGAAGTGTTAATGACCTTTACCAATGGTGCTGACTTAACCCCATACCATGACAGAGCATGGATTTTGGACCCTGGTCTTTGGTCCGGAGCACACAGGGTCCATTTCTTCCAGAAAATAGATCTGTTATACTGATTTGTCTGTGCACAAGCCCCGTTTCCACTGTGTGATGGTCCATCCCAGATGCCTCCGAGCTCAGAGAAGTTGATACCGCTTCTGGACATGGTTATAACATAAAGACTTCTTTTTCAGCACAGTAATGTTTTAAATAGTATTTGTGAATGTAACTCTGTATTTTAGTGCTTGATAAAGGTTTGATAAAGTAATCCCTTGCCCATGTGGTTCTATCAGCTATTGATGAATGATGATTGTTGGTGCAGTGCTGTCTGAGGGATCGGAGATCACCCCTCTTCAGTTAATGTTGAAATTCCTTCAGAATCATTTAGCAACATTATGTACTGGAGAGGGAGAAATATGTAAATCCCTTCCAATCTTTCTTTGAGGAACATTGTTTTTAAACATTTCAATCATTTTCTTACACATTTGTTGATAAACTGGAGATCCTCTGCCCATCTTCATCCTGAAAGACTCAGCCTTTCATGGATACTGCTTTTGGACCTAATCATGATTGTAATCACCTGTCTGAAATCACATCATTATTTTTATTTATTTATTTTTTTACCTCATTGCTAGCCCTAAATTGCCCTGTCCCAACTTTTTGGAATGGATGCTTATTAACAAATGAAATGAAGTCGACCTGAAAAAACATGAAGGTTCCTACTGTCTGCAATGAAATAATGAAGTCACGTTACTTATCTCGTCATTTCTACCTGCTCTAAAACTTTATGAATAAAATCTTAATGAGGACCTTATTCTAAGTGTGTGTGAGCGTGTAACAGTGTGTAACATGAGTGTGTAAGACCTTCTGTTGGTCCCTGACCCTCGAGCAATGGACAGATCAAAGGTGACGTGTGAATGAATGAGCGGAGAGAAGGAGCTCCTGTTTACATTGGTGACAGAATGCAAAGAGCTAACTAAAAACTAACTAAAAAAATGAGGTAGGAATAATAGAGAGGAAGAAAGAGGAAGAAGAGCAGCAGACGAATGGATCTCGCTCTGGTTTCATCATCACGCTGTTTTATAAAATTCCTCCTCCTCTATTAAAATCCTCACATTACTCTTCACTTCCTCCTCTCTTTAACTCACGCTGCTTCACTTCCATCCGTCCTCATTCACTTTACACAAGTCTTAAAACTTCAGGAACGTCTCTCACCTCCCTGTAGATCCACACCAAAGAGAAACCGTGATTAAACCTCACTTTTACACAGGAACGGCAAAAAGATTAAAAACTACATCCGTCGTCTCAGAGGAATTTCCTCATTGTGAGATTTAAAACGGTGACTAAGTGCAAAAGCAGCTACTAAAACACGGAAAAATCCAAATAACTGTGCAGTTTATTTATTTACAAAATTACTTTAAACTACAGTATTGTACCACATGGAACAAAAACACAAGCAAATATATGAAAATAATAATTATTATTTATAAAACTACTTAAAGCATTACGGCCTTTTTATAATTTTTATAATAATAACAACAACAACAACAACAACAACAACACAAATGATAATAAAAATAAAATTGCATTTCTAATTTGAATAATAACAACAACAACAACAACAACAACAACAATTATTACAGTTCTATTAACACTCAACCATAATTTGGTTAATGTATTTAATAATAATAATAATAATAATAATAATAATAATTTTATAATAATAATAATAATAATAATAATAATAATAATAATTATTATTATTATTATTGTTATTTCAATCATAATTATTTTAAAATATGTATTATTATTATTATTATTATTACTATTATTAACATCTGCAGCATTGAAATAAAAGGAATTATTTAACAAAATTGTAGTAAAATGTTCAATGTTATTATTTCATTTTTTATTTTAATAATTTTAATACTTTAAAGTTTATATTATATTTTACTTAAAAATATACTATAATAATATACTAAAATATTATACAACAATTTAACATTTAAACTATTATTACAAATATTATTAATAACATTATTACAATCATCCTCATTATTTATTATTGTTATTATCTATTATTTGCAGCATTATTTAAATCTGCATTAGTTGTGCAACCTTCATGTAATTTTCTCATATTGTACTTAATATGTAATGATCTGCTTAGTGTATTAGTGTGTAAACTTAATAATAAACTTAATATTAGCAGTATTAGATATAACTAGTTTAATATTAGATATAACTAATTTAAAAGGTAATACATAGTTAAAGAACTAATCACATAATATTACTGCTATGTGCTCTGTGTTATTATACACATGGCTCTCAGCCAATCAGAGCTCAGCATGAGGTTATAAATGAAGACAGTGCTGGTTTAAAGAGCATTACATCTGAATGTTCTGCGTTTAGTTACAGATGAGAAACCGATCCGTTTCTCCTTTTTAATCCTCAGTGCTTTACAGATCAGATTACAGTTATAATGAGCGAGACGCTGAGACACGGCGAGCTTACATCTATCCTGTGTGTCAGCTACGGCCACGTGGAAAAGAGTAAGCACCAGCTCACACACACACACACACACACACACACACACACACACACACACACACACACACACACACACACACACACGTCATCATAACTCACTCACACCATCTAACAGGGAAACTTTAGAGATACCAACTGACCAATGCACGTCTTTGTAATGTGGCAGAAAAGCCACAGGGAGAACATGCAAACTCTACACAGATATGGCGTCCAGGCCAGGAATCAAACTGTGAAAAAATCTAAATAATTTATTGAAATTATCGAGTCATACTTTAAGAAATATGATCAATTACATAAAACCAGCAATAAACATGAACAAAAAAGTATAATAGAAATGAATAAATAAATAGAAATAAATTTCCATAAAAAAAGGGATTTATCAAAAAATATGGAGAATTTCAGAATAAAGACAAATGCAAATCTAATTGTATTACATTACTGATAATTATTAATCATTGAATTAATTATGGCCAATAATCAATTAAACTAAAAAGTCTACTTACTGCTTTTATTGCTCACAGTTTAATTATTTTTTTATTTAAAACTTTACTCAAATTTATTGATTTATTTTAAATCATTAATAATTAAATTAATTAATAATCAATTTAACTACAAAAAAATTCACATTTCTCACAGTTTAATTACTTGAATTATTTCTCAAAAAGTATATCAATATTTATCAAACTAAATGTAGTTATTAATTAAAAAAAACCTTTAATTTAATGAATTATGGCCGATAACCAATCTAACAACAAAAAAAAATCTATTCACTCATATTTCTCACAGTTTAATTATTTGAATTATTCATCAAAAAGTACAGCGCATTTCAGAAAAGTTTTGTTAACTAAATGTAAAACAACAATTGTAATAAAATTGATTTATTTTTAAATATGAATAATTGAATTAATTATGACTGACAATCAGCAAATTAGAAAAAATACTTTTTAACTAAACGTAAAAGTATAACTGTACTATACTGTTTCTTTAAGGTATAAACAATCTGTTTTTAAAAGCATAATTAAACATAATGCCTCCTACCGGCGTCCCCTCCCTCAGAACCACCAGAACTGGAGCACCCATGTAATTAAATATATTAAAAAAATATCATCACTTACATTATTTAAAACAAATTCCAACTCCTTTTAAATTCACATTTTTTAAAGTTTATTAAGTCATAAAAAACTAAAAAACAATATTCAAATCTTCTCAATTGGATGCAATTGAACTAATTTTAACACAAATTTACTAATTTATTTTAGAATATGATTATATATAGAATATTATAAACTAACAAGCTGAATTAGAAGAATGGTGTTCCACAGGGGTCAGTGTCGGGACCGCTATTATTTTGAAGGAAATAAGGAAATAAAATTGGATGTCGTATGTTTTCCTTTTACTTATCTCCATTAAATCAGAGGTATTATTAGTCGGACCTTAGGCTGTCTAAATATGTGCTAAAGCTCAATGGCTGCTCAGTAACTGAGGAAAAACTTAGAGGTGTCACATTAGTAACATTACTAGAACGGCTTTTATCAGCTACGTAATGCTGCTGGAAATATCCTGTGTGTTACAGACGCTGAGAAACTGGCTCAGCAATTAATAACCTCGAGGTTGGGTTACTCTGGATGCTCTAGGAAATCTAAAAACAAACTGCCGTAAGTTCAGAATGCAGAACTAAAAACTTCCCTCTTATTTTTACTTCAGCTTGTGTTGTAAAAACTTGATTTAATGGGTATTAACATTTCTGCAGTCCAGTATCTGATTCTGACCCTGCTTTTTTGTTTGTTTGTTTGTTTATAACCATTGTCCTAGTTTAAAATTTTTTTTTTTTATATTAGGTGGAACAATCTAAAACCCTTTAGTAACTTCTCACAGTTCTGTCTGAACACACTGAAATAAAAAAGCAGTCGTAATGCTTTCACTCTGGCTCTAGCATGACATTAAACGTAACGCACACTTCCTGAACCCACTGAGGGACGAACGCTACAACCAAACCATACCCCCCCCGCCATGGGTTTACCCCCGTCCTTCCTCCGCAGCCCCTTAAAGCCACTTAAGGAAACCAATTTAGACGAATTCAGGAAAATCAATGGCTCTCTGTCAGCTGCCCGCTGATGTAGAACTGCGCTGAATGAACTTTCCCATGACCGGTGCGCACACTGCACACCTGTTCCCCAGGTAGCACAACACCTGAACCTTCAGCGCCCGCCCTGGCACCCCTGGCCCCCTCCCCAGGAGCGCCTGTGATAAGGCCGAAATCCGATAATGGGAGCGGATGCCTGAATTTAGTCAGAAACGATTCTCACACTGCAGGAGCAAGCAGGGCTGGAACAGGAGCGCTCAGTTCATCCAAATTCCTTAATTTGAGCATTTATTCATTTATAAAACATAATAACGTAATAATACGTTACTTAAGAGCCATGCTTAGGCAATCTGTAATGTCATAAAGTTCATTCAAATAATTTAAACACAAAATGCATTTCATTTAATTGCTGCTAAGACGTTTATTTAGTCTAAACCTCCTAAGAAGTGAAATAAATTTTAATTTTGGATTATAATATAGAGCCATGCTTCGCAACCTGGGGTCCGAGCCCCTCCTCAAGTGGGTGCACGAAGCTTTGTCTGCTCTGAGGTGCTCCGAGTTTGTCACTCACTTGAAAAAAAGTATATAAAATTACAAAAATATATTTGTATATTTTTTGTATAGAACTGCTTTCTTTCCATCAAAAACGAGAAAACAAAAAATATAACAAAAACAAATGAAATGAAAAAAGATATAAAAGGAACCCAAGAGAAAAGAAAAAGCTATATGTTCATTTTTGTAATGAAGATTTGCGATTAATTGCTATATTACTTTGGTCTGTGTGTGCGGGCTTTTCTTAGATACTCGTAGGGGGGCTCCAAGGAAAACAGGTTGGGAACAACTGCTATAGAGTTTATTCAAAGGATCTGGCAACACATCCAAAATACCAGAAAATCAAAACCACAAACACACACCAAATACACACAACAAAGTGACACAAACTAAACTCTTTATTAAACATAAAATTGCTTTATATTATTTTTTAATCACAGTCGCAGAGGTTATATCTGCGTTCTACCTTTAAATTCAGGGTCTATGGCTGTGATGTCACCTCTAGAGGCGAGGTAAACTCACTTTCATTAATGGTTAGTACAAAAACAAAAAGAAAAAACAATATGTTCATGTTAAAGGACAAAAACACGTCTGCAAACAGCACACACATATCAAACAGCAACACTAAGAGCTCCAGGTAAACCTGCTATTTGTGAGGGTGCAGGGCGCCAAGAACTGTGATGTGATTTTATAAGGATTTGTATTTCCTTGGAAGAAATGCACTGCTGAGGATAACTGTAGGTAAAACTTTAGAGGCAAGATTTTAATCAGAGGTTTCATGTGCTCAAAAACCACTAAGACATTTTGCAGCTACTTTAGGAGGGCCAAGAGTCCGAGGCAAGACCGAAACCGAGAGTGACCGAGACCAGAGACTTTACATATATAATAATTTATGATACATGATATGTATTAATACATATTTTATCTCATGATATATTATGTAAAATGTAACATTAAATGATAAATATCCTACAATTCTGATTAATTATTATTATATTAAAGTCTTAGTCAAACTAAAACAGTGCAACTTTTAAAAGTAAATGATGGTGAGGATTCTGTTTCCCTTCTTCTCTCAAACTTAATCAGAATCACCACAAAGTCACCTGAATATGAATAGCAACATCCATTCTATACATTTATTATTAAATACAAATAATAAAACATAATAATAATAACATTTCAATCTGCCTTCAAGCAGAACTATACAAACTAAGTGAAAAAGCACTCTTACAACCTTAACGTCAGACTATTCCAAATAAAACGTGTTCATTGACTGGATACTGAGAAGAGCAGGAACTTGTTTTAGCCAATCAGAGCATCGGACTCGAGTCAAGTCAAGTCAGATTTATTTATATAGCGCTTTTTACAATGGAGCATTGTCTCAAAGCAACTTTACAAGTTTAGATCATGTCCTAATATCTACGTCCAATCCCAAATTGAGCAAGCCTAGGGCGACAGTGGCAAGGAAAAACTCCCTGAGTTAGGAAGAAACCTTAGGAGGACCAAGACTCAAAAATGGGCCGCTCCTTGGGCGGCGTAGATGATAAATCTAAGAACGAAGCTAAAGTCATGGACCGGTCTCGACAACAATACCACCTTACCCCAAGACCAAATGAGGTTCTTGACGCATTTTGGCAAGATAACTTTAAGGATAACCTTATCTCCAGTTGTCAGTAAATCATTGTAAATAATAAACACTTCATAGATTTTCTTTGGTGTGTATTTATTCTAACCCTACAAAACCCTGTTGGATATTTTAAAAGTCGACAGTACTTTACAGTTTCCTCTTTAACGCTTAATTTCTGTATTTATTTACGAGTGGCTGCTCCTCCTGAACCGCTGGCTGTTGAAGAAAAATCTGAAGGAGCCACGAGGGACAGAAAGACGACTTCAGATCGTAATTTATTCAGCTGTGTTTTCAGACCTTACAATAACAAACGGGAGAAGAGTCCATAAAGTCCAACCTCTGAGATCCTCCCCGTCTCTAATAACGCTTTAACATCCCCTCAACATCAAAGCCGCGTGCGTGTGCATGTGTGCGTGGTGTGTGTGGTGTGTGTGTGTGTGTGTGTGTGGTGTGTGTGTGTGTCACCCTCAGGAGGGGTTAGATGATGTATGACCTAAGGAGTGAGGGATGGAGAGAAAATCTGAGCCCTTCCTGCAGGCAGACTTCTGCCTTCTTAAAACACACACACACACACACACACACACACACACACACACACACACAATAATGATATATATATATATGATACATAACTTTTTATATTACTTTTCTAGAAGCAAACATAAATAATTTAGAAGCATATAATCATAAATATCACACCGCTCTCACTCTGCATGCTCCCTGAAATTACCCCCCCCTTCCACCCCCCAAAATTAATTGATTTATATTTTGATTTAAAATATAAAAAGAAAGCCTAAAGAAAATACATAAAAAAAAAAAAAAAGGTTAAAGAGAATACTGAGAAAGAAAGGCAGAAAGAGGGAAAGCAAGGACAAAAGAAAGAAAGAATGATAGAAACTGCAGTGTACCAACTGTTACATTTATTAGATGAAGCTATAATTGTTAAACTTAGTCAGAAATGTCAGATAAAAAGAACAAAAAGAAAAAGGCAACGCAAAGAGAATACTGAGCAATAAAGAAAAAGAAAGAAAGTAAGAAAGAATGATGGAAAGAAAGAAAAGCTAAAGATAATACTGAGAAAGAAAGAAAGAAAGAAAGAAAGAAAGGCTAAAGTGAATACTGAGAATGCAAGAAAGAAAAAAAGAGAAAGAAAGAAAAGCTAAAAGCTAATACTGAGAAACAAAGATGGAAAGAAAGAACAATAGAAAGAAAGAAAAAAAAGAAAGGCTAAAGAGAATACTCAGAAAGAAAGAAAGAAAGAAAGAAAGAAAGAAAGAAGGAAAGAAAGAAAAAGAAAGAAAGAAAAACACTAAAGAGAATACATCACGAGGCAGAAGTTGTTTTTGTACATGCTTATGAAATAGCGGATATTCTTCACTTAGAAACATGAGTAACGCAATAGACGATTTTTTTAATTAATCAGTATAAATGTATTACTAAGAATAATGCCTAACATTACTTTCTTACAGGTAATCGTAACTACATTATTGTAAAGATTTACTTTGAACCACATAAAATAGCAGGAGATTTGAAATAAAAAAGAAGAAACTACTGAAGGATTTCAAATCTTTTAACCCGACCCTTCAAGCTTGATCCAAACCCCTGCAATTATTATCTTTATTTTTGAGTCTCATATTATTAACTAAGGATACTAAAACTTTTTAAGCTGACTGGTCCTGTTTTGAGGAAGCGGGTTGTACTTTAATTTTTTAAAAAGCTGCATATTAGCTTTAAAAATTTTTTAAAACATGTCACAATTCAATTAATAAACGCTGAACTCAATCCATATCGATAAATCACTCATGAAATATCTCTAGCCGCACACACATGGTACAAACATCAGTTAAAAAGCAAATGGACTTTGACAGGAAGTTCAAATATTGAATCGAAAGGAGACTGAACCTCAGATTAATTCAGCATGTCTGATAAAATCATTTGGTTTTTCATTACACGACAAAAAAAAAAAAAAAAAAAAAAAAAAAAAAAAACAGCCTCGCCAGCAAGGAAATCGTATAAAAGTCTTATAAATGTGACTGAATCCTGCCAGATCGAGATTTTATTTCTCCTCGCGCACTGATCAGAGATTAACGGGACCAGATGTGCTTTTATTTCGAGTCTAGACAATCGGAGACGGAGGACATTGATTAGTAATGGCAGTATCAACAATTTCGGCGAGTCGACTCTTTTGAATATGTTCAAATGAATCAAATCAAGTCATGATTCAGTTCAGAGAATTAAATAACGATCTCAGAAAGAATCAACTACAGTAACATTTACAGCCTCCATATTAAAATAAGTGTAGCGCCAAAAGTATTTGGACATATCAGCCCATCAATGCAAAACCATATTTGGCCAACAGTATTGGGAAACACACTAGCATGGTCAAAAGCATTAAGACACATTCCGACAAGTGGCCAAAAGTATTGGGACACAATTGGCCAAAAGTACTGGGACACAAACTTGCATGTGGCCAAAAGTATTGGGATACAATTGGCCAAACGTATTGGGGCACAAACCCATATTTGGTCAAAGTATGACACAAACCTCTGTGGCCAAACATATTGAGAGACAATCTCACGTGGTCAAAAGTATTTAGGACTCAAAAGGACTCAAACCTGTATGTGGCCAAAAAATGAGCCACAAACCCACGTTGCCAAAAGTTTTGGGAGCCAAACACACGTGGGCAAAAGTATTTAGATACAATTTCCTCCAGGAAATGCAGATATGGCACCCTTGTAGAAACTTCTTTTTTAAATGGAAGTTTAAAGTTTTGATTATTAATGCGGTGCCTATTAATAACAGTAGAAATGTCACATGACTGTGACTAAACAGTTTGAGGACGGTTAATGATGTGAGTGTGTGTATTTTAAGAGTTTAAGCAGCTCTACACTTCCATATAGTTTGATTATACAGAGTTATCGGTCTGAAGATTGTGTAAGCGGATCCCTCTGAACACGACGAAAACATGTCCATCGATCTCTGAGCGCCCCGCGCTGCGCTAATCCAATCCCGCGCTGCTCTGTTTGAAGTTCCAAAAATTAATCCGCCGTGTTTGGGCCAGGTTCTGGACACTGGCGCAAGAGCCAGAGTGTTATTTGTATTGTTACGTTTACATTAAGTCCACGTTAATTGCATCAGCTCGGGGAGGTAATGGGCCTCCCTGACAAAATTGCAATCATGGGCGCTGCGTAATGCGCAAACTTAATTAATCTAATCGGGTTGTGTTCCATTATAGCAGCACTTTATCATTTCAAACAGATGGAGCATGAAGAGATGAAGAAAATGAGAGGCGTCTTCTTTCTCTCCAGTGCTTCAGCTGCATAAATCACACTTACACACACTCAAGTTATTCAGTCTTCAACATCCAAGTACACTTAGGAAATCATTAAAGTGTGGGTTTTAATTTGAAGCCATTTTTATAAACGCAGGCCTCTGATTAATATAAATTAATACAACTAATTATAGTTTAATGAAAACACCATGACCCATTATTTCTAAATATATAATAATTTTGTAACTAGTATTTTAGGATTACACAAAGTTTGTGCATCATAAATCTACAAATAATCAATAAATTACAATCAATAATGCATGCTTCATCTGGGTTTCAATAAATAATACAGACTATGGGTGGAGAAAAGGGGCAAAACAGCCTAAACATGACTCACTAGTTTTAAGGGTACATTACCCTGGTGTAAGTGTTCATGATTTGCTACTTTAGTATTTTACAGGCTCTTAAGATCATACATTTAAAGTAAATCAATAACAATCATGCGCCATGAAACTATAAATGAATCAATAACTTCCAATCAATAAGGCCTGAATCATCTGCGTTTAATATGTATAATAGAGAGTATGGGCAGAGAAAAGGCACAAAATACCTGACATAACAGTATTTTTGAAATGTATAATATGTAACTGTTTACATTTTGCTATTTTATTATTTTACAAACTGTAAGCATCATAAATCAATATATTAATAATTTGTAATCAATAAGGCCTCATTCGTTTGGAGTTCATATAAGTAAGAGAGACTCTGGGTGGAGGAAAGCGACAAAATACGTTGGACTTGCTGACTTGCTTCATATGATAACTTTCCAATTAATAACCATGCAACATAAAACTCCAATAAATGAGTCATTTCTAATCAATAAGGTCTGAATCATCTGGGTTTTATATGTATAATAATAGAGACTGTGGGCAGAGAAAAGGGACAAAAAGCCTGACATGACTGATTCGTTTGAGTTTCATATAAGAAATAGACTATGGATGGAGAAAAGGCACAAAATACTTCTGATGTAACTCGCTGTATATAATAACCTAGCTGATCATCATCAATCTCCAATAAATCAAACATTTCTAATCAATAAGTTCAGATTAATCTGAGTTTATTATAACTGATAGAAATTATGGATGGAAAAAGAGGCAAAATATCTTGCTGTGAATAAATATAATACATAAAGGGAATTTGGCCTCTCCATCAAGGCTTCAGCTACGATTCGTTTTGAACAATTTCTGGGGGTGCCAATATTTTTTCTCAGGGCGGTCGAACTCTCTCCTGATGGTGATTAAATACAGAGTTAATGTGGATAATTAACCCATAACATTTTTGATGTAATAAATGTAATATACAGCACACAGGTGCGACCCCGGCCATATTCAGACCAGCAGCGTCATTAGCGCAGAACCAGGTCACGTTATTATTTTCGTTTTCTACACCACCCCCACCCCCAAAGTCCGTCATTACATTGCCTTATTTACAGAGACGGATGGGTGAGTTTAATGCCTTGTTGACCTTTTTACATCAGCCCGCACCGTTTCCCCTTCGCTGCTACCTATTAATGATGAAATATTGCAGCACTCGAGTTTATGGCATCGTCTTCCTGCTGAACTGCGTTTCTGTTTTTATACGATTGCGTTAAGTAAACACGGAGCTACGACTCCCCGAAGTCTGAGCTCATTCACACATTATGTCACGTTACAACCTGCTGAGAAGGAAACCGCCAAAGAAAGGTTACAGAGACGAAGGGAAAGCAAAAAGCAAGAGGAGAAATAATCAATTATTATAAATGATAATTCAGTGACTTTTACGTAAGATCTGAGGTACATTTAATTTAATATAGTACAAAATACAGCGGCACTAGCATATCTGTCATTTTCAGGAATTAAAGTTCCAGTTCTAGGACCAACAGTACCAGTTTTAGGAGCCAAAGTTCAAATTATAGTACCCATGTTACCAGTTACATGACTGAAAGTTCCAAACCCAGAAACAATGAGTCCGGTTCCAGTGGTGCAAGACATAAGATTCACATTCTAGTTCCAGGACCAGTGGTTTCATTTCCAGACCTCAAAATTCAAGCTCCAATACCAATGAGGTTCCAGTTCTAGGACCAAGAGAGCCAGGTTTACGCCCCAAGATTCTAGTTATAGTACCAACGATACCAGTTACATGACTTAAAGTTCCAGTTCAAGTATTGATGATGCCAGACACAGAACCAAAGTCCAGCTCTAATGCCAGTGGTGCCAGACCAAGATCTTAGACTCATATTCTTGCTCCAGGACCAATGGTTCCAGTTCAAGTACCAATTATTCCGATAGCAGCACTAATGATGCCAGTTCCAAGGCTAAATACTCAAGCCTTATTATAATTATTACAAACGAACGAATTCAGTTCACAGATTCTAGTTGAAGTATCAATTATGCCAGTTTCAGTATTTACAGTGCCAGAGACAGTACACAGAGTCCAGTTGCAGTACCAATAATGCCAGTTCCAAGTTTAAACATTCAAGCTCCATTACCAGTTGTACCAGTTCCAAAACGTACAATTCCAGCTCCATTTTTAATGGTACCAGTTGCAAGCCAATAAACCACATTGGGGCAAAAAAGTATTTAGTCAGCCACTGATTGCGCAAGTTCTCCTACTTAGAAAGATGAGAGACGTCTGTAATTTTCATCATAGGTACACTCAACTATGAGAGGAAAAAATGAGAAAAAAAAATCCAGGAAATCACATTGTAGGATTTTTAAAGAATTTGGTCAATAACAAACAAGCTAGATTTCTGGCTCTCACAGACCTGTAACTTCTTTAAGAAGCTCTTCTGTCCTCCACTCGTTACCTGTATTAATGGAACCTGTTTGACCTCGTTATCTGTATAAAAGACACCTGTCCACAGCCTCAAACAGTCAGACTCCAAACTCAACCATGGCCAAGACCAAAGAGCTGTTGAAGGACACCAGGAAGAAAATTGTAGACTGCACAGGCATGGGAAGAGTGAATCTACAACAGGCAAAGCAGGTGGTGTGAATAAATATCAACTGGGGGAGGCAATTGTAAGAAAAGGCAAAAAACAACGAAAGGACCATTGATAATCCCCTCGATCTGGGGCCCCCATGCAAAGATCTATCCCGTGGGGTCAAAATGATCATGAGACGGTGAGCAAAAAGCCCAGAAACTACACAGAGGGGCCTGATAAATGACCTGCAGAGAGCTGGGACCAAAGTAACAAAGCCTACCATCAGTAACACACTATGCCGAGAGGGACTGCAGTGCCAGGCGTGTCCCCCTGCTTAAGCCAGTACATGTCCAGGCCTGTCTGAAGTTTGGCAGAGAGCATATGGATGATCGAGAAGAGGATTGAGAGAATATCATGTGGTCAGATGAAACCAAAATAGAACTTTTTGGTAAAAACTCAACTGGAGGAAAAGGGATGCTGAGTCGCACCCCAAGAACACCATACCTACTGTGAAGCATGGGGTAGAAACATTATGCTTTGGGGCTGTTTTTCTGCAAAGGGGACAGGACGACTGATCCGTGTTAAGGGAAGAATGAACGGGGCCATGTATTGTGGGATTTTAAGCCAAAACCTCCTTCTATCAGTGAGAGCATTGATGATGGATCATGGCTGGATCTTCCAGCATGACAATGATCCTAAACACACCGCTCGGGCAACGTAAAAAGTGGCTCCGTAAAAAAGCACTTCAAGGTCCTGGAGTGGCTTACCCAGTCTCCAGACCTCAACCCCATAGGAAATTTGTGGAGGGAATTGAAAGTTCGTGTTGCTCTAAAACATCACTGCTCTAGAGGAGATCTGCATGGAGGAATAGGCCAAAATACCAGCTACAGTGTGTGCAAACCTGGTGAAGACTTACAGGAAATGTTTGACTTCTGTCATTGCCAACAAAGATTATGTTACAAAGTATTGAGTTGAACTTTTGTTTTTGACCAAATACTTATTTTCCACCATAATGTACAACTAAATTCTTTAAAAATCCTACAATGTGATTTCCTGGATTTTTTTTCCTCATTTTGTCTCTCATAGTTGAAGTGTACCTATGATGAAAATTACAGACCTCTCTCATCTTTCTAAGCAGGAGTACTTGCACAATCAGTGGCTGACTAAATACTTTTTTGCCCCACTGTATAGTTACAGGACCGGTGGGTATAGTTGTAGTACCGACTGCAAGGCCTAATAGTTATGTTCCAGATCCAGAACTAGTTCCAGGACAAATTGTTCCAGTCCCAGAAACAAAAGGGTGTTTTGTAAAGCTGCTTCCCAGGACCAAAAATTCAAGTTCCAATGCCAATGTATTCAATCATGGTGCCACTTCTGGTACCAATGTCACCAATTCCAGTACAAACAGGTTCTAGATTCTACTTTGTGTAAAGCTGATTTCCATGACAAATGGTTCAAATAAAAACGTATTTATTTACACAGGCATCTGTTTGGTCCCTTTAGACTGGGATGCACTGTATGGTCCTGAGGACTGGGATATGGAGTTGTCTCTGGTCTGCCTGTCCTTTTGTGCCCTTTGGCACCATTCGTACTGCAAGCAGAATAATTGGTACTGGAACTGTCACTGTCGGTCCTGGAACCAGAATCTAGAACTAGAGTCTTATTTCTTGGTGTTATTTCTGGCACCATTTCAACTCGAACTGGACTCTTTCCAAGATCTTCATTATTCATTAACTATTTTTTATATTTAAAATTTATTTGATATGATTTCAGGCAGTAAAAGGTCTGAGAGGTTTATTAATTACTGTTAATGTTTCAGTGATCTAAATGAGGACGTGGTAATATTTTTGGTGTAGGTGGTAAACTCCTTCTCTGTCTCTCTCTCTCTCTCTCTCTCTCTCTCTCTCTCTCGGCTGTGAATGCGTGGTAATAAATTTTCAGCCCCCTGACCGATGCTGTCGCCGCCTCTCTCGGTGTGAGAGCTGACTTCATCAAACGCTCACTCAGCTGTGCTTCTCTTTAAAAATGCCCTCGTAAAAACCTGAGCTTTGCTTGACTTCATAAACGTCATTTTCCACCCACGGCGCAGCAGATGGACCAGCAACAGCGAGAAGAGCAAAGTCCTTAACCCTGCTGCTCCACACGGGCCAAAACAGGCGCTTTAATATTTAACAAGAGGGGAACCAGACCATAATACAACCCATTACCCAATGTAGAAGGCTCTGGGATGAAATCAAATCAATTTACTTATTTATTTATTACACAGATTTACAGCGCAGAACATCTGACCTGATCATCACCCATGTCAGAGATCTTACCATGATCCTCAGCGCCCTGGTGTGGGCAAAGTTCGGCCAAATAGATGTCTAACAGCTACTAAAAGATCAGGATTAATGAATAAGTGAAATCCTTTGAGCTCTGCGAATAATGTGAAATAAAGCTTACAGTGACGATGGTCAGGTCAGTACCAGTTCCAATGGTGCCAGTTCTAGAACTAAAATATAATTAGGAGTTACAATGGTGCCAGTTTATGGACTAAAGGTTCTCATTCCAATGGTCCCAGTTTATGGGCTAAAGGTTCTCGTTCCAATAGTGCCAGTTTATGGACTATAGGTTCCAATTCCAATACCAGTGTACCAGTGGTACCAGTTTATGGACTAAATGTTCCAGTTCAAATACCAATGGTGCCAGCTGTAGAACTAAAATATCAGTTGGAGTTACAATGGTGACAGTTTGAAGAAAAAAATCTCTGGTTCCAGTATCAACAGTGCCAGTTAAGGCTTCCAGTTCCAAAGTTGTTTTATGGGCCAAAGATGCCAGTTTCAGTACCGACGCTGCCAGCTTCTAGTTCCAGTATCTTTGCTGCCAGTTACAGGACACATGGTTCTAGTTTACGTTTACATTTAATCATATAGCAGACCCTTTAATCCAGAGAGCCTCACATCTTAAAAGGCACAACAGTGGCAGCTTGGCAGTGCTAGGGTTTGAACACACTACCAACAGAGCTGGCACTACCAATGGTGCCAGTTCCATGACCTTCAAAACAAAAGATTGCAGAGTTTCAATAGAAAAAGAATCCACTTTCAAGACTATAGAAATTTCAGTTCCATTACCAATCGTGCCAGTTTAACTAGAAAATATTCTAGTTCTGGTCCTAATTCACTTCAGTGGCATCACTGGTGCCAGTTCCAGGTCCTGAAATAAGAGTGCCAGTACCAAACATGCCAGTTAATTGAATAAGTATTCCCAGTTTCATGACCAGTTCTGCCAGTCTGAGGATCAAATGGCGACGTAAATGATTTTCAGGTCAGAGTTTTTGTACCATCTCTCATCTGTCATTAGGAGGCGCTATATCATGAGCATGGGGATTGTTTATAGTTAGATCAGGAAAGATTTCTGTACGGCTATAAAGCCTAACAGGTTTACACTCGGTTTGACTGACAACGAGGAATGCAGGGGGGCAGAGCGAGGCAGAAAGGGATTATGGGAATTTGCTAAATGACACCAGAGCTTAGCAAAATGAAAAGTTTTAGGACAGGTGCAGCTACTAAATGTTTCAAAATTCAGAAGAAAAGGTGAGGAACAAGAAATGAAAAAGGCCCTGATCCTGCACATACGGTTCTTGTTAAAATCCAAAACTTTTCTCCAGTTTAGACAGGTGTGTGATGGGAAGTGTCCCAGGGCACAAATTCCCTTAGTCCTTCAACAACACTCAAATGAAACGAGATTCTAGTGTTAATATTAATGAAGGTCTGAAACTGTTACGGTAATGAAGAGAGAAGAATGAAAAGGAACCTTGTGATTTTTACCCTCACACACAGTTAGAAGGAGGGTTCGAAAGCAGGGCTTTCAAATTTGGGACACCAAATTTGGGAGAGTAAATCCCTGGACTTCAATCCTTGTGAAAACCCTTGTAATGTTTAGAGTGAAATGGTTAAACGAACACAGAAATCAGAAACTGTACATAAAAAAAACCTGGACTCCTGGAGCCCGTGCTGCTGCTGGCATAACCACAAATGCCCTCTGCAGTAAATGGACCTCTGACTGGAGTCAGTGAACCAGGACTGCAGCTCCATAACCCACAGAGGCTCGGCAGCGCTGTACCACCTGCCAACTGATCCATTCCGGTTCGTATCTGGTTGTATTTTGCAAGTGGCACTGCAAAGCCCAACACTAGTGCCAGTTCTAGAACTAAAATATCAGTCGGGGTTCCAATGGTGCCAGTTTATGGGACAAAGGTTCCAATTCCTATAAAAAGGGTGCTAGTTCTAGAACTAAAATATCACCTGGGGTTACAATGATGACAGTTTATAGACTAAAATATCAGTTACTGTTCCAATGGTGCCAGTTTATGCACTGTAGGTTCCAGTTTCAATGTCAATGGTGCCAGTTCCAATTTCTATACCAATTGTGCCAGTTTATGGACTACAGTTTCCAGTACCAATGTTGCCAGTTCTAAAACTAAAATATCAGTTGCCGTTACAATGGTGAAAGTTTCAGGACCAATATCTCTGGTTCCAGTATCAACGGTGCCAGTTTAGCAACAATGCCAGATACAAGGCTTCCAGTACCAAATGTGCCAGTTTATGGGCTAAAGATGCCAGTTTCAGCACCGACACTGCCAGCTTCTAATTCCAGTATCTATGCTGCCAGTTCCAGGACTCATGGTTCTAGTTTACGTTTACATTTAGTCATATAGCAGATAAAATATTTTTATATATCGTTTTTTTGTCAGTATCGCACAACCCTAGTTTCTGGTGCAACCAGAAATCAACAAAGAAATAAAAAGTGTTTTTTTTGTGTGTCTCTGCTCTTGCTTGAGGTGACCGAAGAAACTGGAACGAAGAGAAACCCCGAAGAAACGCTCAGTTCTATAATTAGGGTGCACTTGCTCTGCTGTTTGGGACGCAGAATTCACTGGGACTTGTTTACCAGATATAACCCTGGGGCGTGTTGTCGCTATCGGATGCCGGATTTTAAACTAGATTAGATCTTTAACAGCTGAACTTCCTCATGTGTGTGTGTTTGTGTGTTTGTGTGGTGGGGGGATGTTGAAGGATTTGCGCACAAGTCTTAAACTGACTTGATTTACAGCAAGAAGTTTAAAATAAATAAACCACAAACTGGTTCAGATCCTAAAGAGAGCAAAGAAATAGCAGAAGACACACACACACACACACACACACACACACACACACACACACACACACACACACACACGACCCGACATCTATTTTTTACTTCGATAAAACAATATTGTGTGTTTTATTTTATAATGGAAACACTGAGGTAATCGCGTTATTCTTTAACAGGTAAAAAGGCTAAGTAACAGTAGTGTTACCCAAATGAAGTATAAATATGTAAATACACTTAAATATGAGCGTAGTTTAGTTTAGTGTCTAACGTTTCTGTTTTTATCAACAGCCGTCACAAAGGTGAATCCAATTTATCTTCAAACAGACTTCTTTAGTTGTGTACTAGAGCTACGAGTCGGCAGCATAAAACTAACAATTTAACATCGGAAGAAAAACTACGTACCTAAAACACACCTAAAACACACACACTAGCTCAGTACCAACATTCTACCTTAAACAAAAACTTCCTGGTTCACACAGCACTGTCTAAAGAACCAAACATGGTAACTTGGTCTGACATGAACCTAAAACTGATTTTATCTTCCTAACCACTGTTAATAATCTAAAAATGCAATTAATAAAAACGTAGAGATTTTATTACCTTTACAACAATTAAAATTAAACTACAGCTGATGTTATCAAATTTAAAACAGCTGATACTGACCTAAAACTGACTTTATCTTTCTAATCACGGTGATCAGCGTAAAACCAATTTTATTTTATCATCACACTTACCAGTGTTACCAATGTAAGATTGATTTTACACAACTAAAGCTGGTTTGATCATCTTATCAATGTAAAACTGATTTTCTAACAGTTGATATTGATCTAAAACCGATTTAATTACATTACTTACTGGTCTTATCAATCTAAACCTGATTTTACTGTCTTCCTAATCACTGTTATTAATTTACAACTAAATTTCCATCATTATAACAGCTGGTACTAAACTAAAACTGATTTTATTATCTTTAAAACAGTTGATATTAATCTAAGACTGCTTTTATTATCTTCATAATCACTGCTATCAATTGAAAATGATTTTATTATCTTACTTACTGGTGTTATTAATGTATCACTGATTTTATTATTAAATCTGTTATCAACCTAAAGCAGACTATTTTCATCCTAACAACTGATTTTATTATCTTCCTAACTACTGTTATCAATCTAAACCTGATTTCTTCATCTTTGTAACAGCTGATCTTAAACTAAAACTGCTTTTATCATCTTTAAAACTGGTGATATTAATCTAGACTAATTTTATTATCTTCCAAATCACTGTTATCAATGTAAAACTGATTTTATCATCTTTATAAAAGCTGATATTAAACTAAAACTGATTTGGTCATCTTCTGAATCACTATTAACAATTGAAAAACAATTTTATAATCTTTCTTACTGGTGTTATAAATGTAAGACTGATTTTATTATCTTCATAATCACTGTTATAAATCTACAACTGATTTGATCATCTTTAGAACAGCTAAAACTGGTTTTATTATCTTCGTAATCACTATTATCAATCTAAAACTGAGTTTATCATCTTTATAACAGCTGGTGTTAAACAAACTATTTTTCTTTCACCCATGAAAAAATTGACATTAATCTATTATAATAAATAGATTATAAACTTATTTTATTATCTTTCTAATCATTATTAATGTGAAACTTCACCTTCACCACTGTTATCAATGTAAAACTGATTTGATCGTCTTTATAGCAGCTGATATTAAACTAACACTGATTTTATCTTCGCCACTGTTATTAATGTAAAACTGATTTTATTATCTTTATAACAGCTGACATTAAACTATAATGGATGTACTGCTTCTCTCTTTATTATAAAAAGAGAAGTGGGACACAAACACTCGCTGCCATTTCAGTTACACCACTTTTTATAGGTCAAAAAACGTCCCGTTGCCATGGTTACAGCCCTGGTTTCGGATGTCAAACAGGTAAAACCTGCCCGGCTGATTAGAGCCCATTTACCTGAGCACAGGAATGAGGAAGGAAGGAAGGAAAGACGGGGGACAAATGGGGGTAATTTGGGTAATTTGGGGGGTTTGTTCATTCATCCCAGAGACTCAAAGACACAAAGACACAGAGCCTCAGAGAATCTCACAGACTGAGATGATTGTTTGTTCTTTTAAAGAATTCTGATGGATCAGTGAAAGATCAAGTCCCCCTCTGTTCACCAATGGTTTGGTCCAATCTCACACACAAATATTTTATTCTGTCTAAAACGAGTACCTCTGGATCAAACTATTGCTTTGTGTGACATTTTTTTCACATTTTTTCTCAGCCTCATTCAATGTTCTAATTTTATTTATAATTTTTACCTCTAATATGAATATTCTTGTATTAACTGAATAATTAATGTATTAATGAATTAAAGAAAAACTTCATTAATTTGACATTTTAGGAGAGACAAAGTTTTGTGAAGAATACAGCCTGAATAAAAAATTATTTAAAAAAATAAAAATTATGAAAAATTGCAAGGATTTTTTTTTATAAAAATACAAGCAATAAAAATAAAACAATACAGGCTTTTAAATATTTTTTAATAAAAAAAAAATCCTTTTATCTCAATTTAAACCAAAAATCAAAGAAAATATAACTATTTATTTTCTCCTCTAAACAAATGAAAGGTATTAAAATTAATATAGATGGTACAATTTAAAGTAAATTACAAAAACATAACCCAAAATACCTAAAACATTTTTGGATTTTAACTGCAAATACTCCAGTTTTTTTAAATTAAAATATGAATTATTTAAATTTAAAATTAGATTTAAACTATAACTTTCAAAGATCCTTCTAAAATATTGAAAAAACAGCAACAACAAAAAGAATTAAAAAGGTTAAAGATATGTAAAAAATAAAACACTAACTGCAAGGAAAATTTAAAATGTTTTTTTTATTTTATTAATTAATACATTCCTATATTAATTAGGTTATTAATTAAGGACACAACAACTTAATTAATCAGTAACTTGGATTTTAATTGTGACACAATAATAAAAAAAAAAACAGCTTTACAGCTTCTTTTCCATTTCATTAAATCATGTGCTCACAAAATTATTAATTAATTCAAGAATAAAAATAAGCCTTACAATGAAGCCTGTATAGAATGTAACTAAATTATTTCCATATTTCACATTTATTTAAAACTGATTTGTAAACTGTTTGTAAAACTGATTTTATTATTACCTCTGTTATCAACCTAAAACAGATTATTTTCATTCTAAGAACTGATTTTATTTTCCTTACTACTGTTATCAATCTAAACCTGATTTCATCATATTTGTAACAGCTGATATTAAACTAAAACTGCTTTTATAGTCTTTAAAATTGGTGATATTAATTAAGACTAATTTTACTATCTTCCAAATCACTGTTATCAATGTAAAACTGATTTTAAACTAAAACTGTAACAGCAAAAAAAAATTAAAAAGGTTAAAGATATGAAAAAAATAAAACACTAACTGCAAGGAAAATTTAAAATCTTTTTTTTAATTAATACATTCCTATATTAATTAGGTTATTAATTAAGGACACAACAACTTAATTAATCAGTGACTTGGATTTTAATTGTGACACAAAAAAAAAAAAAATGATGAAACAGCTTTATAGCTTATTTTCTATTTCATTAAATCATGTTCTCACAAAATTATTAATTAATTCAAGAATAAAAATAAGCCTTATAATGAAGCCTGTATGGAATGTTACTAAATTATTTCCGTATTTCACATTTATTTAGTAATAACTCTTTAAACAGTAGTTATGACCCAGAATCCTGTGGGTTAAATCTATATATTATGTCGTATTAAAATACTGATGTTAAAGTTTATTCTAAACGTTTTGCTCTTCGATGAAGCCGCTCGTGTTCGTACAAACGAACGTTAGTGCTCAATAACTCGTTAATTATTCAGCCAGTAGAAGTTTCAGCTAACGTGTAATTTTGGAAATTGCACAGTCATCATGTGATTGGTTCCTTCCCTCGCGATGATAAATAGATGGAGAAAGTTTTAGGATCGTATAACAGCACTGGGTTCATCTGAGTTCGGATCTAAATCAGAGGTCTATGCTGGAGATCCTCTGCTCCTCCTTCTCTATAGCTCCAGTATTATGAAAGTTAGTAACTTTTTTTGTGCCCAAAGTTTTGCACAGCACTTCAGAATGTACACTGCGTATTATATATAATAAATATAAAACCCCCATGAGATTATTGAGTAAAGCTAGAAAATCTAGCTTTCTAGGGAATGTAGGCCATCTGGAAGTCAAAAAGGAAAAGTTTGGCCTCCATAAAATCTTGGCAGCCTTTGGGTCTAGAAAATCTAGAGTTCTAAATCATTCTCAATGAAAGTCATGGGTTAAGAAATTTAGGGTTTAAGCAACCTATAGCTCTATAAAATCGGAAGTCTAGGATTTACACTGGTAGATCTACACTGGGGTCACAGCAGGTGCTAAAAGTGAAGGTTAAAACACTTTTGCCACTCACTAATATGTAATATTGGATCATTTTCCTCATTAATTAAATTACTAAGTATAATATTTTTGTCTCATTTGTTTAACTGGGTTCTCTTTATTTACTTCAAGGACTTGTGTGAAAATCTGATGAGGAGTTTAGATCTTCTGAAAGTTCAGCACTTTCTAACGAAGTAAGAATTTCTGAAGACCATACATTTTTTGAAAAACTTCAGAGCATTTCAATTTTTAAGAAATGTTGGTCACTGTAATTTTTGGAAAATCCACGATCTACGGATCTGGAACTAGAGCTCTAGGGTCTGAAGGCCTTTTGACATCCATTCTATCTACCCTTTCCTTGCCTGTAGTTATATGACCTGAGGAACCAGGTGCATTATGGGTCCTGTAGTCGTGCCGCTGAGTGGTTCGTGCCTGCAGGTATGTGTTTGTATCTCTGACCTCCATCGCCGTCCTCTTAATAAACGGCACCTTTCACAAAGGCACAAGGCGATGAATTGAGAAATGTTTATCGCCCCGTGTGAATTATTAATGGCCCCTCCTCTCAGATTGTCAGCTGATGAATAATTAAAATTAATCTCATTATGGGAGATTTCATTATGGGACAATTTAATTAAACGGGAGCCCGAGGACCTTGGAGGCCGTGGAGATGGAGCTAATGGAGCGAGAGGATGCTCAGGCCGAGGTTAATGCACACGCAGCCATACATTATTTAATACGGCTCCTTCTAAGTAAAGACAGATCAATGATCAGCTGTCATCCCGCCAATGTGCTGAAAGCATTAAAAAAAGAAAAAAGGCAAGAGCAAGAACTGCTGCGATGTCACGTGACTGTCTGAGATGAAAAATAATACTAAAGTATTTAGGAGTTAAAACTGAATGATTAAGTCATAAGAGTCATAATTACTGATTGTCACAAAAAGGTTAAACATCTAGCAACTGCTTCACAAAGTCAAAGGGAAACTAAAAAATGCAAACTACTCGAAGGTGAAAGCAAATACAGAGATCTCGGGAATGTGTGGTTCAACATAACTTAGGTAACTCAGAAAACTGAGAGCATCTTCTTACTATAGAAATCTAGTGAAAGAAATCCTGGACAATTCCAGTTCTAAATATCCGGTAAAACAAAACATGGAGGCACACGAAAGGGAGAAAGGAGAGCAACATGTTGGCAGAACATACGGATCTAGAAAAGTTAGCTTTCTAGTAGTAATAAAATGTATTTTAGATTGACTTTTAGAGTTTAAATGTACAGTTCTGAGGGATCTGGAAACTTTCTGCTTCCTCAAATGCTGTTTATTTTAGACTCAACAGTTTAAGTGCTAAAATATAATGTTGTTTTCTGGAGATCTAGACCTCTGCTGTAACTACTGTCACAGTATAGAAAGACGCTACACATAGGCATAGGTTCTAAGAAATATGTAGATTTTTGGAATCCCAATAACTATAACCAACCTGTGAGTGTAGAAAATTTAAAGCTCTAGAAAACGAGAAACCAGTCTATAATTGGTGGCTCTATAAAATGTAATGAAACCCGTGGATAGTACGGAACATAAGAGTGTAGAAAGTCTGCGGTTCTACAAAAGTCTTTCAGTCTAGGAAATCAAGTTTCCTCATCATGAAGATCACAGGTTCTGAGTCATCAAGATCTAGAAAAAGGGGGTCCATGGATAGTTAGTATTAGAAGATGTAGGCTTTCTGGAAGTCTGAGAAATCTAGTGATTTACTAGTCCAGTGACTATAGCCAATCTATGGGTGTAGAAACTGGGAGCCCCCAAGACCAAAATCAGTCTGAAATTGACGGCTCTAGAAAATCTAATGAAACCAGTGGACAGTACAGAATACAAGAAAGTTGAAAGTCTGCGGTTCTACAAAAGTCTGTAGGTCTAAGCAATCAAGTTTCCAAACCATGAAAATCACAGGTTCTAAATCATGAAGATCTAGAAAAGAGGACCCTAGTTTTAGAAGATGTAGGCTTCCTGGAAGTCACGAAAACCACTAAGAAATCTTTCTTAGAAAAGTTCTAAGAAATCTAGTGATTTATGAAGACCAGTGACTATAACCAATATTATGGGTGTAGAAAAGCTACAGCTCTAGAAACTGACACTGAAATCAGTTGGAAATTGACATCTCTAGAAAACCATGAATATAGGAGTCAGTTTACGTAATCAAGATTCCTCATCATGAAGACCACAGGTTTTAAGTCACTGAGGGTTATATAAACATCTCGAAAAAGGGGACCCTCAGATTTCTGGTTTTAGAAGATGGAAGTCACAAAAGCGTAGATTCTAAGAAAGCTCTAGAACCTCAAGGGCTCTAGATTTTTTCTATATTTCTGCATAAATATGACCTAAAACATCATCAGATTTTCACACAAGTCCTAAAAGTAGATAAAGAGAACCCAGTTAAACAAATGAGACAAAAATAATTATACTTGGTCATTTATTTATTGAGGAAAATGATCCAATATTACATATTAGTGAGTGGCAAAAGTATGTGAACATCTGCTTTCAGTATCATGACCCCCCTGTGTAGCAATAACTGTAACTAAACGGTTCCTGTAACTGTTGATCAGTCCTGCACACCGACTTGGAGGAATTTTAGCCCATTCCTCCGTACAGAACAGCTTCAACTCTGGGATGTTGGTAGGTTTCCTCACATTAACTGCTCACTTCAGGTCCTTCCACATTATTTCGACTGGATTAAGGTCAGGACTTTGACTTGGCCATTCCAAAACATGAACTTTATTCTTCTTTAACCATTCTTTGGTAGAACGACTTGTGTGCTTAGGGTCGTTGTCTTGCTGCATGACCCACCTTCTCTTGAGTATCAGATCATAGACAGATGTCCTGACAATCTTCTTTTAGAATTCTCTGATACAATTCAGAATTCACTGTTCTATCAATGATGGCAAGCCGTCCTGGCCAAGATGCAGCAAAACAGGCCCAAACCGTACATTTACATTTACAGCATTTAGCAGACGCCCTTATCCAGAGCGACTTCCAATTGATACAGTCTTACAATTCAAGCAATTGTGGGTTAAGGATCTTGCTCAAGGACCCAACAGTGGCAGCTTGACAGAGATGGGATTTGAACCCAGTACCTTAACCGCTAGGTTACCACAGTCCACAGTATATTTCAAACCATGATACTACCTCCACCATGTTTCACAGATGGGATAAGGTTCTTATGCTGGAATGCAGTGTTTTATTTCTCCAAACATAACGCTTCTATTTTGGTCTCATCCGTCCACAAAACATTCTTCCAATAGCCTTCTGGTTTGTCCACGTGATCTTTAGCAAACTGCAAATGAGCAGTAATGTTCTTTTTGGAGAGCAGTGGCTTTCTACTTGCAACCCTGCCATGCACACCATTGTTGTTTAGTGTTCTTCTGATGGTGGACTCATGAACAAAAACATTAGTCAATGTGACAGAGACCTTCAATTGCTTAGAAGTTACCCTGGGGTCCTTTGTGACCTTTCCAACTATTACACGCCTTGCTCTTGGAGTGATCTTTGTCGGTTGCCTACTCCTGGGAAGGGTAACAATGGTCTTGAATTTCCTCCATTTGTACACAATCTGTCTGACTGTGGATTGGTGGAGTCCAAATTCTTTAGAGGTGGTTTTGTAACCTTTTTCAGCCTGATGAGCATCAAACAACTCTTTTTTTTTTGAGGTCCTCAGAAATCTTCTTTGTTCGTGCCATGATTACACTTCCACAAACATTTGTGTTGTGAAGAGCAGACTTGATAGATCCCTGTTTCTTTAAATAAACAGGGTGTCCCACTCACACCTGATTGTCATCCCATTTGATTGAAAAACACCTGACTCTAATTTCATTCACCTTCAAAATTAACTGCTAATATTAGAAGTTCCACATACTTTTGCCACTCACTAATATGTAATATTGGATCATTTTTCCTCAATAAATAAATGACCAAGTATAATATTTTTTATCTCATTTGTGGTTGTAACTGGGTTCTCTTTATCTACTTTTAGGACTTGTGTGAAAATCTGATGATGTTTTAGGTCATATTTACGCAGAAATACAGAAAATTCTAAAGAGTTCACAAACTTTCAAGCACCACCGTAGCTGAACATGAACTCGTATTTGAAGCGAGCGCAGACGTTCATGATGCAAAGAACTCTCGGCAGGAGTTGAAAGTTCCTCGGCGCGAGCCTCTGTGGAGACGAACTTTTGCGGATCCAATATAAGGAACCGATCAGAGCCGTGTGGGAACCATTAGGGCACTTCCTGTGCTCTGGAGCCGTTCCGTGTGCGTCTTGTCTTGAGATGCACTTAAGTAATCCCTCCGAGCATCAGCTCCACGTTAATGCGCTCCTGCAGCCGCTCGGATATCGAGTGCCTTAAAGGTTCTTCACACACTCAGCGTAACCGGATTAGAGCCGAGCGCAGGTGGGCTGGAGAACGAACGCGCTCGGGAATGTTGGAGAAATATTGGAGCGTGCGAGAACATTAAAGCGAGGCGTCTAGCGTTACGATTACAAAAAAGAGCCTATAGATTTCGACGGGATGGACGCCGCTGCAGGTTGTAATGTATAGATAAGAACATACAGCTGGGACAGGAAATGACCTCATTATACATGTTATATGGGTTAATGCACTCGCGCTAATACACATATGGGATTGGAAAGCGGTACACACTAGATTAACATCGTATATAGACACTGCTGAGATCATATTATATATACATACATTACATAACGTAAGGACAACATAGAAACAGCATGATATATCAGCCTCTCGCTCGGCCTCTCGCTCCGTCTCTGCTCGCTTGCTCTATCCACACACAGCGTTTAACTATAATCCCTTACCTAATAAGAATTTCACGTTTTCCATCACTTCCAGGAGCCTGCATTGCGTAGAATCCTAGATTATTTGCACCCATATGTTGCTCAGTCAGCCCTCAACCTTCACATAGCCACATGTGGTCAAAAGTATCAGAACACAATCCCACCAAGACAAAAGTATTGAGACACAAACACACTTGGACAAAAGTAATGGGATAAAAACCCAGTTGGCAAAAAGTATTGAGACACAAATCCATAAGGCTAAAAGTAATGGGACACAAACCTATGTGGCCAAAAGTACTGAGACACAAACCCCCCATGTGGCCAAAAGTATTGGGACACAAACCCACTTGGTCAAAAGTATTTTAACACAAATCCGCATGTGGCCAAAAGTATTGGGACTCAAACCAGCATGTCGCCAACTGTTTTTGTGATACAAACCCACTTAGCCAAACATATTTTGTGACACAAACCCACATGTGGTCAAAAGTATCGAGCACCCACTTGTCCAAAAGTACGTGGCCAAAAACCTTTGTACAAAAACCCAATTTGGCCAAAAGTATTAAGACACACATCAGCATGAGACATATAGTAAAACATGCTGATTTTTACTTTGCGATATATGGGTTACAGTTTGTTGTAATAAAGTTTGTTTAAAAAGTTATCCTAGCCTGCTTCTAAACTGCTATTATTCATCATTTGCCAATTTTATCAGAAGAAGAAATGAGTCTGCTGCGTTTGGTTACAAACTAATCTTAAAAAAAATCATGATAAATATCAAGAATTGTAATCCATGCCTAAAACAATCAAGATATAATATTCTGCTCAATCCTCCTTAATGTAGAGATTGAATACAATACATATAGATCTAATAATGAAATGCATGTTAAAAATACATCTACATAAAGCTCACTTCCTTCCTTGAGCTGAGCTGGCTGGCGTGAGAGTCTCATAAAGCGTATGTAATTGGCATGCAGACACGCTCGCCCCTTTCAGAATAGGAAGTCACGGCCATAAACATTAGCATTTGGCGCAAAAACACGACGCGGCTAAATTTGTTTACGTCGGTAATAAGGCCGAGATGGCACACAATGAAAGAAAGGCTTTCGGTTTTAAAATGAATAAGAATTGATTGCGTCCCAATAAAAAAGGAATTGGCAGAGTGTTAACTGGATTCCACTCAAACGTCTGTAGGAGTCCCTGGTCGCTTTATTGTGCGTTAATGCAATAGAGCACACTTAGCAATAAATGCATCGTTCTGATGAGCTCTGAGAGGTTTTCCAAAATGGCCTTGATGAAATTGACCAAATCGGATTAGTCTAAGCTGCTAATGACTTCTAAAACAAAGGAAAATCTCCAAATAAAATTAGCCAAGCCTCTTGTTCTCTAAATAAATCATATGTAAATTACTGTCAGAGGGAAAAAGATGCCTGCCTGCAGGGTAAGTGCTTTATTATCTCAATGGAGCTCTAATAAGGACCGGCTTCAGAGATGATTAAAAATAAAATAAATCAGCAGAGAGTGCTCTGGCTTCAGCACGCAGGAAGCAAGGCTCCGGCTCAGTACGGCAACTTTTAATTTTATTTACCTTCGTATTTAATCTCGCCTCCTATATAGGCTCTGAGCTAACTCCTAATACGCGACGGGGCTTCAGACTAATGCAGATTATAGAGTTATATTTATAATAAATAAAGTATACACACTGCGACCCTCACAAAATCCCTGCTGAGACAGAAACTCAGGAACCGGAACTAAAAAAACCCAGGAACAGGGTAGGACCAGGATCAATAACCGAGCAGAAACAGAAGTGTTTTGTTTTGTTTGTTTTACTTAACGCCGCTTTGGGAATCAATATCTGTTTAATGACAGACACCAGGTTATATTGAAACTAGACTTACACCTAGAACCTAAACCCTTAACCTACTGAATCAGGACAGAATTGGGATCTTTATCCCAGCAAAACAGGACAGAACCTAAACCTCTAACCAAATGGAACAGGATGGAACCTGTACCTTTAACCCAATGGAGCTGAACAGGACCTGGACTTTTAATGCAGTGGAACAGGTTGGAACCGAGACCTTCGAATAAAAAGAAACCTAAACCATTATGTTGGAACAACACCGAACCAGGATCTTTAATTCAGAGAAACATGGCAGGACTTTTAAACCAGTGGAACAGGATGGAACCCATTTTTCACCACACGGGGCAGTACAGAACATAAACCTTTATCCCAAAAGATCAGGACAGGACTGGGACCTGTAACCCAGTTCCATAAGATGGAATCTATACTTTTAACCCAACAGTACAGGGTGAAACTGGAACCAATAACTCAGCAGAACAGGACAGATCTTAAGGCTTAAACCCAGCTGAAAAGGAAGGCACTGTGACCCTCAACCCAGTGAAACTGGACAGATCTAGGACTTTTAAACCAGTGGAACTGGACGGAACTGGTACCAGATGGGGTAGTACAGAAACCAAATCATTATTCCAACAAAACAGCAAAGAACTTTGACCAAAACAGCAGAATAGGGTGGAACCGGGACCTTTAATCTATTGGAACATGACCGAACCAGGATCTTTAATGCAGAGAAACGGAGCAGGATCAGAACTTTTAAACTAGCGGAACAGGATGGGCCCTAAACCTTTCACCACAGGGGGCAGTACAGAACATAAACCTTTATCCCAACAGATTGGGACAGAACTGGAACCAATAATCCAGCATAACAGGATGGAACCGGTACCTTTGACCCAGCTGAAAAGGAAGGCTCCCCGCAACCCTTATCAGGATTACGTGGGTATGAAAATGAATGAATGAATTATGATGATGTTTGGTCCACATGCTTTACTGGACGCATTTCCAAACTGACCTTATGAACAGGACAGACACACACACCCACACACACAAACTAACCAAGCTGGATAAACAGGGTTTTCTAAACGTTATGCTGGACAATGAGCTGTCAGTTGCTTGGCAGCTGTGAGTAAACACTTGTGTCTCTGCCATTCATGTTCAGGTTCATTGTTCTTATTCAGTCATGTTTGAGAGAGTTTTTACGATGGGATGCGGTGTGTGCTTTATAAACCCTCCTAAAGCTCAGGACTGCATCACAAACACAGTTTAACCTGAATTAGCGTTCGTGTGTGTGTGTTATTTAGCATAACGCAGAAACATTAATAATTAATTATTGTTTAATATATGGAAAAGTTTAGTGTCTCATATTATCAAAATAAAACACTAAGTATAATCACATTAGTCATAATACTATGTAATATATACTGTATTATACAGTGGTGCTTGAAAGGTTGTGAACCCTTCAGAATTTTCTATATTTCTGCATAAATATGACCTAAAACATCATCAGATTTTCTAAAAGTCCTAAAAGTAGATAAAGAGAACCCAGTTAAACAAATGAGACAAAAATATTATACTTGGTCATTTATTTATTGAGGAAAATGATCCAATATTACATATTAGTGAGTGGCAAAAGTATGTGAACCTCTAGGATTAGCAGTTAATTTGAAGGTGAGATTAGAGTCAGGTGTTTTAAATCAATGGGATGACAATCAATCATTGATCATGTGTGAGGGGGTATCCTTAATTAAAGATCTATCAAAGTCTGGTCTTCACAACACGTGTTTGTGGAAGTGTATCATGGCACGAACAAAGATTTCTGAGGACCTCAGAAAAAGAGTTGTTGATGCTCATCAGGCTGGAAAAGGTTACAAAACCATCTCTAAAGACTTTGGACTCCACCAATCTACAGTCAGACAGATTGTGTACAAATAAAAGAAATTCAAGACCATTGTTACCCTCCCCAGGAGTGGTCGACCAACAAAGATCACTCCAAGAGCAAGGCGAGTAATAGTTGGCGAGGTCACAAAGGACCCCAAGGTAACTTCTAAACAACTGAAGGCCACCATTCAGAAGAACACTGAACAACAATGGTGTGCATGGCAGGGTTGCAAGAAGAAAGCCACTGCTCTCCAAAAAGAACATTGCTGCTCATCTGCAGTTTGCTAAAGATCACGTGGACAAGCCAGAAGGCTATTGGAAGAATGTTTTGTGGACAGATGAGACTAAAATAGAACTTTTTGGTTTAAAAGGAAAGTGTTATGTTTGGAGAAAGTAAAACACAGCATTCCAGCATAAGAACCTTATCCCATCTGTGAAACATGGTGGTGGTAGTATCATGGTTTGGGCCTGTATTGCTGCATCTGGGCCAGGACGCCTTGCCATCATTTATAGAACAATGACTTTTGAACTATATCAGAGAATTCTAAAGGAAAATGTCAGGACATCTGTCCATGAACTGAATCTCAAGAGAAGGTGGGTCATGCAGTAAGACAATGACCCTCAGCACACAGGCCATTCTACCAAAGAATGGTTAAAGAAGAATAAAGTTCATGTTTTGGAATGGCCAAGTCAAAGTCCTGAATTTAACCCAATCAAAATGTTGTGGAAGGACCTGAAGCAAGCAGTTAATGTATAATATTTTTGTCTCATTTGTTTAACTGGGTTCTCCTTATCTAATTTTAGGACTTGTGTGGAAATCTGATGATGTTTTAGGTCATATTTAGGCAGAAATATAGAAAATTCTAAAGGGTTCACAAACTTTCAAGCACCACTTTATATACTCTATAATACACACTGTATTATATACTCTAATATATGCTGTATAACATGTACTGTATTATATACACTATTAATATACTATACACTACACACTATAACATTTAATATACAATATATACTCTAATATATTCTACACAATATGCTATATAATATATACTGTACAATATATGTTACGTAATATATACTGTATAATATATACACACTCCCTTATTCCTTCATCAACATGGGGCGATTAAGCAAAAACACGATTAAACTACACCGAATTACAATTTGTGATTTTTAAAAGCGTATTTGCTTCAGCCCTGCCACGTTTCTGCTTCTGACCCCTTTGGACACCCTGACCAGGTCTTCTGCACAATGCTTCATTATTTTTTACATTTCATTTCTATCCACTACTGGTATAATTCACACCGATTTCTCCTCAGGACTGTGAACATCCTGGAGCAGCAGATATGATCGTATTTGAAAGTTCACAAAGCGACAAAAGTAGAACGCAGTCCCTGTTGGGTCCAGACTCTCCGGTGCCTTATGCTGTCTGTTGGTCACGACTAAATATATTTTCTGCATTCTGAATGACATTCCGCTGACGTGCCATGAGGAAAGAGGGCGGAACATAGATACCTTCCTCCAGCACGGCACAGCACAGGGTCCAGGGAACCGACTGGACGAAGAACCTAAAGGATCTTGAACTGTCCTGCACAGGATCTGCTGCTCTAAAGTTTGTGACCTGTTCCTCAAATACAAGCGGGCTGTGTTCCAAACCACAACCGACCCTCATTTCCATCCCTCACATCACAGCACAAACCAGAAAACAAGCAGGATGCAGGCTGTGCTCCAAACTACCTCATTCCCTTCCCTGGCTCCCTTCTTGTCCATGATACATTCCACACTCCCTAGCCTTACATCGCGCCTTCCAAAGAGTCCTGTGCCTCATTCCCTTCCCTCACTCCCTGGCATCGATCACTTTCCGTGTTCACTCTTCTTACATCACAAACGAGAAATCAATCAGGTTACGTCTCAAGCAGAGAGTAACTCCCTCCCACCTTCCCTTCCCTCACTCAATGACATCGTTTAATACCACAGGTCCGTTCTCTTGTCCTTTTCTCTATCAGTTAGAACGAGTCGGATCTGTAGCTAGAACAGCTCTAGTTTTGTAACGAGAGAAATAAACACATTCACATGAACCCCGTGTAACACAATACTTACATTTCTACTACTGAATTTAATGGTACTAGTGGTACAAAAGTTTTCTGTTAATAGACTCTGTGATCTTAGCAATAACTAACTACATATTCTCTTTTCTGTCTGAGCTTGTGTTCTGGTACCAGCCCATAAACCAAGATGCCCTACTCCAGCTGTTCTTCCGTCATCAGTTCCAGCCCTTAGATTTGAACCACATCAGAGGGCAGTAACTCCCTCAATTCTCCGACTGACTGAGCAGAGGACACGAGATCCTACAGTGACTCTGTGTACTGGACTAAATAATGCCAATATGCACATTTTTATGTTATTTTATTCTATATTTTATTTATTTTCACTATTCTCTTATATTCTCTATTTTATCACATTCTTCAGAATACTGAATTCACTCTACAATTAGTCTACATATTATTATTCTTTATTTTTATTATTACATTTATTATTGTTCTCTTGGTTAATATTTATTTAGCTTTGCTTTATTTAAACGATTTCTACAAACCTTATTAATTACATAACTTGGGCTCAATAGGTTTACCAACTATCCCGATTAATTACTTTATCCCATATTTAACTCCTAAAAACTTACCGGTGGTATAGTTTAGTGTTATAGTGTTTTTAATGACTGATTTGAACTTGTATCATAGTGGTCTTGCAGGGGCACCCCTAGCCTCCTTGTGCTACCACAGATCTGCACCCTAGACACAGACAGGACTCTGAGGCTTTGAAAGTGTCCGTCCGACTAGGGCCGTGTCCGGTCGAGAGAACGCAAGGGACTGTGAACCAAAATGGCTCGTATCTTGTTGTTGGTCCTCCACTGGTTTCACGCAATAGTCTTTTTAAAAAATTTTCGGCCTCACGTAGGGCTACTACTGTTCCAAGTTTTAGTTTGTGTTCTTGAGTTTGTTATTTTTGGTTTGGAAACTTCGCTATGTAGTTTATATTTACGCACTTATGTACTTGAGCTTACATAAGTGCGTCATTTTAGCTCAGGTTCATTTTATTCTACTTTTTTAAGGCTTGTACACATTTTTCCAGTCTGAATTTCTTAATCTAGATATGTTTAAGTTAAATATGTTTCAGACTGAGTTTGTGGATTTAAATTCCATAATAAAAGCTTACATTTTTGTATCTGCGTTTTGTTTTTTTAGTTTCTAAGTTCGTTTAAAACTGGAAGTTTTAGGTTTTAGTCTTTGTCAAGCATTAATTTTACCTTTAAATACAGTTAGCCTTACAATTTCTCGACTTTACGATAGGAATCCGATAACACACACAAACGTAGACATGAGTACACGTTCAGCAGAGACTGTACTCTGAATTTTCTGGTTTACGATGCATTCGAATTAGGACGGATTTGTCGGAATGAATCCCCATCACCATAGTCATTTAAGTACCTGTAAACAATTAATGATCGATCCGAATCAGCTTTACATAATTCCCGTTTTTTTATATAAAAGTAGTTCTTACTTTCACGTTCCTTCAGATCAGAACCTAAAGGGTTAAACAGACATTTGCCTAATGTGTTTTTCTTACACGGCTCCTGCCCCTCTGCCCCCTTTCCCCTCTCCACCCTGCCCCCCTCCAAGGGGAATTCTGGCCCTAAACGAATCTGAAGGCCGGAGAGTCTGAGTGCGCTGCGAATGAGACGGAGCCGGGTCGACTCGAGTGCCGGAGCAGCTGCGAATGCTGCGCGAACAGCAAATGTTCTCCGAAGTCATTAGCGAGCGAGTGGGGGAAATTTATTACCAAACATATTGGTATTTTAGGGGCGCAGCTGATTCCAGTTTAGTGCACGCTTTCTCGTGCAGGAATTCCAGCTTCCAGCAGAGGAGCCTTAAAAAGCAGCCGGGGTGGAAAGGAGTCAACAAATTATCCACTTTTATAGCGGAGCTGCACGGCCCATATCCTCCCGAAAAAGCACGCTCGGCATCTAAAAGCCGTAATAAGATGATAGAACACTTCGCCCGGACATGCTCTGATCCTGAGAGCACAGGGCAGGGGGTCATTATTTATCACATGCTCATAACAAGAGATTAACGAACAGAGCAAAACGTCAGCCATGGACTTAAACGAGACTTACAAAAACCACCAGTGGATCATCTGGAACTGTGCACAGCCCAAAAGGTTTTACCCAAAACTTCTGTCTAAGGTCAGCCTGAGGGTAAAATGAGGGCGGGGTTGGTGTGAGGGTTAAAATAAGGGGCGGGGCGGGGCTACAGGTTACTCCAGGTTTACCAGGACCGGTCCGACCCGAAATCGCTTAGAACCAACAGGAAAGAAGAAGTAAAAAAGAAAGTCTTGGGTGGGGACCAATCAGACGGTTAAGTAAACAGTCGGTTCTCCTCAGCCATAAGGGTCAGCCAGCTGCGTCACATGACCACAGACCCGGCCTAGTCAGGAAACAAAAATTTTATATCTTATATACAGCGGTAGCTTAGATCTCATTAATTCCTTCCAGAAGGCACATCGAGTCCCTCTTTGTGCTGGTTACTGCATTATGACAAAACATTTTTTCAAGCTCAACCAGTAAACATTATTAGTTCGAGCTTATTCTATCTTATTTAGGATACAGAACACTAATTTTACCAAAGAAAAGACACGCCAATCTATAAAAAGTGGAGTGCCATACATAAACATGTCAAATAAAGTTGGAATACGTATCGGTAGTTGGTATCAGCACATACTTGAACATCAGGTATAGTTATCAGAAGGGAAAAAGTGGCATCAGTGCATCTTTTTTTAGCGTAAGGAATAATGTAAATTGAATGAATCCGTTCCAGAGCCACAGAAAACACACACTGTATAAGGGATTATATGCATTAATGGAGCTGTACTGTAAACCTATACACTACATACATATCTGTGCTCAATACCCCAATTATTTGCAAATTTATTAAAAAGGAAAAAACTATGACGCTTGGAATTCCGCTCTGGGTTCCTCCCATTTCTCTTGAACATCTCTGAGATGTTTCTACGATTGGAGTCCAGCTTTGGTAAATCCAGTTTTGGAAAGACACACCCTCGTATATTTAAGGTTTCACACCTAATGATGCATATATCAGAGGAAAAACCAAGCCATGAGAAGCAAAGAACTGCCTGTAGTGCCCAGAGACAGGGTTGTGTGGCTACAAAAAATCCGCTGCACTCAAAGTTGCACATGCAGCGGCCACCATTATTCTAGAAGTTTGGAACAACCAGTCATCACAGGAGAAGGGCCTTGGTAAAAGAGCTGACCAAGAACCCAATGGTCACTCTGGCTGAGCTCCAAAGATCCAGAAGGTCAACCATCAGACAGGAGACTCACTACTACTGAGTAAGAGAGACAAAAGTTTGCCTGGAGTTCTTAGGTGCATTTTCCAAATTCTTGACGGGCTTTCATGTGTCTTATTAAGGGCAGATTTATGGGGGAAAACTTTATTTTTTATTTTTAGCACAAGGTCTCAACATAAAATATAACAAAGTGAAAGGGACGACTTTCTGAATGCACCGTTTTTGCACTAAAATATATCTAAAAAGTAAAAAAATCAAGAAGGCTTTCAGTGCATTTCAGCGGTGTAGTCCTTTGTGTTTTGGAAGGTAAGGGCGTACGAGCCGCTCTAGAAAGTGTGCCAAGTACCGAAAACATGATGAGCGCTCAGCGCTTGTCTATTTTATGCGACTATAAACTTTAGCTGAACTTCTGGCTGCTTATCAACAAAATAAAAATGTTAAACGTTTTTGAAACATGCTTTAATGAGAATGCTGGAACATTCCTACAACTCCCATAATGCATTTAGCAGATACAGAAAGTTAGCTGTAAACCGAAACAATGACGTGAAAGGTCTGGCCTCTTTTCTACAAAACAGTTCTTTGTTTATTCCTGAAAGTAATAAAAGCCAAACACAATCACAGCTCTCGTCAACCTTAACAGTTTGTAATTAGAAGTATTATTTTAACGCCTTTAGCGGAAAACTTCGACGAAAGCCCAGTAACGAAGTTAGAAGAAGGCATTTAAAGCCGAATCGCTTTAGCCAGCTGCGAGTAGGCAGAGTGTTTGGCGGCTCAGCTGCGGGCCAGGCATGAATCATGGCATCGTTACGCATCCGTGACATAATTTTCTTAATAAACTACACGCAGTCGCTCGAAATTGCTGTCTGCAGCCTCCCGGTAAGAGATAATCCTTAATAAAGGACGGATTCACTTTTAATCTTAACGCGCCGCTCGGGTTTCTCTCCCAATATCATTCCTGGCAGCGCCAGTGCAGATGTCAGTCTGAGAACCTGAGAAACCTCAACAGTGCTTAGTTATAAAGAAATTCAGCTACAACCACAACTCAACACGCAGCAGGGTGGTATACAAATAAAAATATATATTGATTTGAGATTGTATTAAATAATTGAATTCTGATGTCCATAAAAGTTATAATGATACAAAACTATGGATGCACTGAATAGTTGACAACCGAAATGAGTAAAGAGAGCGAATAATTTATACCGAACAATGAGGTTTTTGATGACGCAATCAAATTTCAAACAGCATTTTAAAGTGCGGAGAAATGACCCAAGAGTGGCTGTTTGCAGACCCTGGGTGCGTTTACATGCACTTAATAATCCGATAACTGCAGAAAATCAGATGACTGAGGTAATAACCAGATTTCTACTTTGCAGCCAGCCAATAATCTCACAGAAACATGTGACATAAACGTCGAACTTTAATATTAAATAATACAATCATTCATTTTCCTGTGCATATACTGCGTTTCAGAGTTGCTGCCTTTAATTCCGTGGTGTGTTCAATTCTGGGGTTGCCAGATCCAGGGCGAAAATCCCGCTGAAGCAAATAAAGCAGACCTGGCAACCACGTGGGAATGCTCGTGCAAATGCGCAGTCTGAAAACACCGAATATAATCGGATTGCAATCGGATTACTGAAGTAAAATCCAGCTCTGTTAATGGGATTTCTTACATCATTAGTAGTAATTACTTAGATATTACCCTTCATATTCCTGTAAATGAACCTACATCGTTTATTCATTCCAATCCAGCAGCACAGGGAGCAAGGCAAGACCATACACACTAACCGACCACTTTATTACGTACAGTTAATGCCACTATCTTAATCAGCCAATCACAGGGCAGGGACTCATTTAACTCATTTAGGCATGTCGATACGATCAAGACAAGCTGCTAAATCAAACCAAGCATCAGAATGAGGAAGAAAGGTGATTTAAGAAAGGTGATTTTGAACGTGGCATGGTTGTTGCCGCTTTTATATCAGAAACTGCTGATCTACTGGGATTTTCCCACACAGCGCCATCTCTAGGGTTTACAGAGAAAGGTCTGAAAAAAAGAAAATACCCAGTGAAAGCAGTTCTCGGGGTGAAAATGCCACATTGATGGTCAGACCGGTTTGAGCTGATAAAAAGATAACAGAAACCCAAATAACCACTCCTTACAGCCGAGGAATCTTGAAGCACATGGGCTACAACAGCAGAACACCACAACGGGTGCCACTTCTGTCAACTAAGAACAGGCAACTGAGCTTACAATTCACACGGGCTCACCAAAACTGGATGATAGAAGATTGGAACAATGTTGCCTGGTCTGATGAGTCTTGATTTCTGCTGCGACATTTGGAGGGTCGTTGGGGGTATTTTCTTGGCACACTTTGTGCCCCTTAATACCAACTGAACATCGTTTAAACCCCACAGCCTACACAACAGTATTGTTGCTGACCGTGTGCACCCCTTTATGAGCACAGTGTACCATCTTCTATGTTTCCTATTCATAATAATCTCATAATTCCTATTCCTTATTTTAATATATATAAAGAATTTAATCCTAAATATTATGGTATTATATCTGATTGCACACACACACACACACACACACACACACACAGTATAACGGGAGTGTTTAATATTAGTGTGTATTGTTAGTGTGTGGCTGCAGGTAAAATCCTCCATGTCTCATTTCAGCCTGGAAAATTAAATATATCAGATTCTGTTCAGAACTCAATCAGGAATAAATGCTGCGGGACCCATGAGATAGAAGGAAGAAAAGGACTGTGGTAGCCCAGTGGTTAAGGTCCAGGGTTCAAATCCCACCTCTGCCAAGCTTGAGCAAGACCCTTAACTCTTGGGTCCTTGAGCAAGACCCTTAACCCACAATTGCTTGGATTACAACTGTATCAGTTGTAAGTCGCTCTGGATAAGGGCGTCTGCTAAATGCTGTAAATGTAAAAGGAAAAATACATTCAAAAATAAATAATAATTCAGATGATTAAATAAAGGAAGAGAAAAGAATGAAAATGAACAAATATATTTAATAAGGACTATAAATAATGGAATAAATAAAAATAAAAATTTGTAAAAAAGAAAACAGGAATTAATAGGAGTACAGAAAAAACATACAATATAAAGAGATAGAAAGAAAAAGAAAGAACTAATAATGTAATATAATACTGATCAATTAATTAAAGTGGTAATAGGAAGCAGTAAAGATGGATGGCAGGAAATAAAGAAAAAATGAAGGAAAAATGGAAAAAAGAAAGGAAGAAAATAAGGATGAAGAAATTTGGAAATAAATAAATCAAAGTTAGAATAAAAAGAAGGAAGACAGAAAGAAAGAATTTAAAAGATAATAAGGACCCTCTTTTTGGTTAAAAATGTCAAAAAAAAATAAATAAGGAAAGAGAAATTAGAAAACGAATAAATCAAGAAAGTTAGAATGAGACGGAAGAGAGAAAACAAGAAGGCTAAAGAAAAAGTAATAAAATGAGGAAAAATAATGAATTTTAAAAGATAAGGATGCTCTTTTTGATTAAAAAATGTTAAGAAAAGAAAGAAAGAAGTAAAGACAGAGAAAACAGGAAATTAATAAATCAAGAAAGTTAGAATAAACGCAAGAAAGAAAAAGAATAGAAAGAGAAAATGAATGAATTCTAAAAGACAATAAGGATCCTCTTTTGGGTCAAGAAAATGTTAAGAAAAGAAAAAGAAATAAGGAAAGAGAATATAATAAAAAAAAGAACAAAAAGGCAAAAACAAGAATGAAATAATGAATAAATAAAGAAAAATGAATAAAAATAATTTAATAGCAGTCGCTGAGTAATTCAACTATAGAAGAAAGAATGAAAAAAGGAAGGGTGTAAAGACAGACAGAAGTAGTAAGAAAAAGAAAAGATAAGAAGTTACACTAATAAAGTACTAAAGCGAATTATTAAACTATTTTAGATTGATCAGATTGTGGGGCGTTTCCGATAAATCGACCAGCTCTTTATCAGTAATCTGAGGGTAGATCCCACAGGTGGAAAAGAAAGAAGCAAAAACAAAACAAAAAAAAGACGAGGCAAAAGTGTAGACCCCGTGTGGGGCGAGGGGTGGTCACTTTTTAGGAGGAGTGATAAAATCTGTAGGAGAGAGAGTGAGTGACATATGGAGGAGTGGTGTGAAGAAAAATCCCAAGTGCCTCCTCCCTACGTCCTAAAGCCTTCCTGTGTGTATGCGTATGCGTGTGTGTGTGTGTGTGTGTGTGTGTGGGCAATTTTCTGCTGTTTTAAAACCCTCCCTCCCTTTACCACTCCTCCTCTCCCTCCCTCCCTCTCTCTCTCTCTCTCTCTCCGTACACACAGTCAGACTGCAGTTAGCCTCCAGCAGGACTCAGTCGGCTCTCGTACACTCATACACTCGCACACACTCTTGCACACACACGCACGCGCGCACACGCATTCTCACGCTCGCGCACACACTCTGAGTCGCTCAGTCTCTCGAGATCCACATGGGGACGTCATGGCTTTTTCAGGCTTAAAATGAAAAATGGAAAAGTCTCCAAACCTGCCGTTGAATCGCTCCTGAATTTTTGGCACTGTTTTTTTTTTTTCTTTCTTTTTTTTTTTTTGAAATCTGAGATTGTGTCTTCATTCTTGCTTAACTTGCTCGGGGAACGGAAGAACAAAAAAGAGGGATAAAAACTGCCAGGATTCATCCAAACCTGTAGTGAGTACTGATTTTATTTCATTTACGCGCAGCTCCGGGGACTCTTTATTTCAAATATTTCGTTCTTTCTTTTTTATTTAAGAAAAATGCCAATCCAATAACAACAGGATTTTGCAAAAATGTGACTAGACTTTGACCTTTCAAAGCTGCATTTTTTGTTCATATTGTTTAAAATTTACTGTAAACGGTTACGGTTTACAGCAAAGGTTTTATATTATATTTAAATAAAAAAACTAAATACATTGAACTTATTTAACTAATCAAAATGAAATATTTTAATAACAAAAAATATTTACATTTTAATCAATATTAAAAGCAGCTACTATGTTGCAAAGTAAACCAATAAAATTAATTAAAAGATAAAATAGCAAAAGAAAAATACTAAATGTACTGTATATGCTGCTATATTTTCCTTTTTTATATATTTTTTATACTTAGTTTTTCTTATTTGTCACAAATAGACAAAAATTCACCGGAACCTCAAAACTTTACAAAATGTAAACACATAAAAAACAAAAACAGACTCATGCATTCAGGATGCAAAGAAAAAAAAGATATACAAATAAAAAATGTATTAAATGAACTCTTAATAAGCATATTGTTTTATTTTTTGTTATTGACCTGATTTGGATTGATTTTATAAGTTTAAGACAAAAAACAAACAAGATAAGCATGATAATAGTATGGTATATAATCTCATTAAAGTAAGTCATAAAAAAGTACATTTAAAAAAATACAAGGTTATAATTTAAGAAACAAAGCCGATGTGTTTTGGCTCCGACTAATGCGAGAATCAGGCTCTCTATCAGGCAGGACAGAAAAAAACAAAAATAATAATAAAAAAATAAAATGGGAGGGAGGGAAATAAATAAATGAAACAGTAAATATGACTGTTGATGTTCATTTAAATATGAATATGTAAATAATGTAAATGTGAATATGATGTTAATTTATTTATTTTTAAATCCCTTTAGTTTCTGAACTGAATAAAAACGCATTAAAATATTTTAATTACAGGTTTTTGTTTGTATTTATTTCAACAAACTTTGAACTTCAAAACCTTTGAGGAAAGCTGACATCTTTTTCTTTAAAAAAAAAAAATAAAAAAATTGAAAACAAAAAAACCCTCTGTGTTTTAGTATATATACGAAATAGTAATTATTTCCACAAAACCTTGTTGAACTAAAACTATTTTGTTGCACCCTTTTCTCAAGACAAATCCAATAAAATACAACAGATAAATAAACAAAAACAGCCCAGTCCCTCTTGAGGATCAAGTCCGTATCCAGGGGGAATGCAGCTGCACTTTATGAATCACAGCCTGATCAATTAGGTAATTAATTACCTCTTAACGATCTCTCTTTAATGTGGACTCGCCTTGTTTGTTTTTAATAACGCGTGACTTAGGCTTTTATAAGCAGTCGAGCGTCACGCCGCCGCCTGATCTGCACCCTCTGTTTACCGAAGGCCGAGCGTGTGTGTGTGTGTGTGTGTGTGTGTGCGCGCGCGCTGAAAGGCGCACGGCGTTAATTGATGCTGATTATGACACACACTCGGCTGCAGTGTGTTTACTAAATACAGCGGTGTGTTTTCTGTTAGCGCTCTACAGGCAATCATTAATTATTCATGACTTATGCAAATTATTTTCCAGACTCTAATTAGTTCAGGACAATTTGCATTAATTATAAACTTCTGGGTGAGTTTATACAGAAACACAAAAACACACATAAGGATTATGAGTATGTGAAAAAGTAAGTAAACCCTCTAAGTCCCTAAACAACACACTTTTTACTCGTAGTTTTTAAAATTGTAAGCATAAGATATAGGCACCTCTCCAAAACCTTTTTTTTGTTTGTTTATTTTTTTCGAGGGCTTTTCCTCTTCGTGCTGCGGTAGGGAGCGAGGACTGAAGTGTACGTTTTGGCCGAATCGTCCTTCTGGAAGTGATTTGGAGGCCCGAAGTGCACGTTATTAGCAGATTGAAAGTGAACTGCACGTCAGATCGAACAAAAATGAGAGAGACAAATTGCAGCAGCGACCGCATCTGACAGGAATTAACGTTTTAATCACCTGTTCCTCAAAAAAAAACCTCACAAAGGCCACGCCACATCACGCCCTGCCATCCCATAATGCTCCGTTTTACCTGTATGTACTGTGGACTACGGCTCCTTATTTCACATTATATAGGCAAATAATTACAATAATTATTATTATTTAAACTACTATTATATCACAGATTATAGTTCACTTGTTAATTTTTTTTTTAATCAATTCTTCATTAAAAAAGAAAATGTTTCCAATAAACCGTATAACAGCCAGAAATTTAATACAAATATTTTGCAATTATTTTTCACCATTTTCTAACTTCTTTCATTATATTGCAATATGTAAAAAAATGCAAAAAATAATTATATATTTCATTTAATTTCCAATGAGGGATGAATAAATTGCTGTTTTATCTTTTTTAAATTATTTTGTGACCGGTTTTTGTGGTGGATCCTTAGTCACCTTTTATTACAATGTAATGATCATATTATTATTACTATTGTTAACATTCTTTGTAATAAAACATAAACACAAGCCAATAATTAGTAATACATGTAAATATATATTTTCAGTAATAGTGAAAAAATCTAAAAAATGTTTCAATTTTTATACCACTGTAAAAACACTTTCAGTACAATTTATTATTTATAAAGATTTATTATTTATCATTATTTTTGTTGATACTTTTTTTGTGTGTGTATCTGTATTTAGGATATAACGTTATCACCGTAGTAATTGATTAAAATAATTTAAAATTATTTGTGTGTAGTTGTAATAAAAAATATTTTTATATATTTGAAAAAAAAATAAAAAATCAGATGACTTTAGGTGTATATTCAGATGTTTTTTTAATACTGATTATTTTCCCATATTTCTGATAAAATATAAAAATAGTACATTAATTATTACTGTTATTTTACTGTTTCTTTAATAAACCATGTACATTTAATAAAATATATAATATTTTTAAATGATACACAATCAGATTAATGTATAATACAAATATTTTTTTCTCCATTTATGATTCCTTTTAGAAATTTCATTCTAACTTTCCAAGCAGTTGCTGGACAGTGACAGCAGTAGAATTTGAACACCTGCCGGTCCACAGTCCATCACCGTCATAAAACCACAGAAATATAAATGTAGCAGGAACATGCCCAGACTTTTTAATCTTAAATGCTGAAAAAAGTTTAACAATGATTAAAGGTAATGCTAAAAGAACATTTTATTGTTTTTATTTCTATACTTGATCAACAGATTTGCAACACCATATATTTAGTTTATAAGGTAAAAGTGTTTGTTTTTGGGTGTTTGACTCTGATCAGGATAAAATGGTCACTGGATAAGTAAATAAACAAAGATATTGTATCCTGTACAGTGACTACCTGCTATTTTTGGATTATCATTAGTTAAAGGCGTGGGATCTCATATCTGATCGTTCGGCGTAACAAACGCTGTTGTTGGTAAAGCATTAAGCGCTGATCAGGGATTGGCCGAGAACCTCTGTCCCTCACAGACAAGTGCAGCGGTGCAACTTCATGTCACATCTGCATCCAATTTTGTCCATGCATACATTCTTTGCATGTTTTTTTTTTTTTTTTTTTTGGGTGGCGGATGGCGGACAGGCGTGCGGCTTCAGCTGACCTTCTTACGTGGGGATTAGACGCCTGAAAGTTATTTGGATTGAAGTGCTGTGAAAGGGTAACGAAATCAGCAGGACACGCAACAAGATGCAAAAATAATGTTTTTTTTTTTCTTTCTTTGCCATAGTCACATGTTAGTAGATATATTTGTTCAGTATTTTATTGTTTTCTATATTTTTTTAACTCAATCCCTAAGCTAAATCGGACCGATATTATTGATTTATTTTATCAGTTTTAATATTTTATAATATTATAACAACAATATAAAGACTCATAATTCTGTATACAGTATATATATATATATATATATATATATATATATATATATATATATATATATATATATTTTATTTCTAATTATTTCAATTTTAATAAAACATTAATGAAGTCAACTGGCATTTTACTAGACATAAGTACATAAAAATAAACTAAAATAAATATATTTAATTTAACACTAATACCATAATAATAATAGCAAATAAAAAAAAACAAATGATACATTTTAATAAAATATGAACTTAACTCTTTAAAATGATTTATTTGTGTACTACAAAATAATTTTAAAAAAGGACAGATTTATCGCCATTCATCATCCTCTATTAACCAGCATACGTCTGATATTCAATGTGTGTGTGTGTGTGTGTGTGTGTGTGCGCATGCATGGAAACAAGTGAAGCGAGACAAAAAAGAGCAAACAGCGCTGAGTGACGCGCACTTGGCTTTTATTTATTTATTTTTTTTACGACACTCTGCTTTGTTCCATCAAAGGAGGCGCCGTTCAGCTTTGATTCAAATCTGAACTTCAAAGCATTGACCTTCTGTTTTTTTTTTACTCATCTTGTAATAATAATGAACATATTTTTGCTTATGTCAGATCAGACTTAAATATTTAGATCAGACTTATATATTTATCTATAATGAAACTGATTAATTAAACGTAGTTAATCTGGAATCTCTTCTTGTTGTAAAAAATAATATTATTCTTTTTTTATATTTTAATATTATATAAACATTTTGTGTTATATTCGTCTATATGAGTCTAATGTCACTTAAAAAAACAATAATATATTTAACATAATTTTAGTCTGCTTTAGTCTATTAAATAAAACTTTCACAATAACTAATTAATTAATTAATTAATTAATTAATTAATAATATAATTGTATCACTTCTTGCTCTAATGGTACTCGTAGAATGATTCCTAAATAAGTAGCATGGGATAATACTGTAGCTAAACTCATGTTAGAATGTAAAATAAAAATAAAAGCAACACAATGATGCTTTAGACCAGGATTATATTTTATATTTACATGTAAGTGTGAATAATAAATAACATTAATAAATAATAAATAAATAAAAAAGTGCAACCTGAACATTTCTGATTATCCAAACTAACAAAATACACACCTTTTTACATTATTACACTTTAATATTATAAATTTAGCTCTGGTTTTAATTATTTATAAAGATCAAATAGTAATTCTATTGAGATTAGAGCATAATATAAGAACGAATGCAACATGACGATGCTCCAGGGTAGGACTGAATAATATTAATAATAATATGATAATTACATTGTAATAAAAGGTGAACAAGAATTTATTTAAAGGTCACAAAATAAAAAAAATAAGATAAAATAGCAATTTATTAATCCCTGAGGGGAAATGGGATTAAACATATAACTAATTTACAATCTGGATGAAAAAAAAAATATAATAATAATAATAATAATAATAATAATGAGAGCCAATTATAAAAATGTAAAAAAAATGTTTTTAAATTCCTAGCTCTTTTTTAACCCACTGTTAACACATCCTAATTATGCATTGTCAATAAATATTATGCCTGAACTGATACCAACTACGTTTCTAAATAAATAAAATGATGCAACCTGAACATTTCTGATTCCCAAACTCCCAAAATCAAATACTAACATGATCTTTTAACATTATTATAGTAGTTATTATAGTTTTGTTTTTTTACTTTTCCCTCTATTTGCATTTGCATAAAGTTCCCCAATTACACAGCGTGAGTAAATATCGTATAGGAACTTTTTGAAATAAATAAAAAGGTGCAACCTGAGCATTAGCGCACGCCTAAACTGAGAACAAGCTTAGCGAAGCATAAAACAATCCAAACAAAGAATGAGTGCTTAAATAAGCGCTATAACGTTTTGAAATGATGCCCAGTGTCTGGTCTGGACCCTTTGGAAAGAGTAAAGCCATGCCCGAGCTTCCCCGGCTGAGGTCAGGTAGACAGGTGAGCCTTAGAAGACTTTTATCAGCTTCAGTGTTTGATTTTTCACATTGTGACTTAACAGCCTGAGTTAAGGGAATGCAAGGACAGGACTTCTATCCTTTTCAGTATCAGTACGGACTTGTAAAGTTAGAGGGTGGTAGGAAGGGGCAGAAAGCGGGTGACAGAATGTTCCTGCCAACTGCAGGGGGGTAACGGGGGCATTTTGTCGTGTCATAAGAACCATATGTGGCTCCATATGTTCTCGCCGTTCTCGTTCCTAATTTGCACTCGGTGCCCGAGCCCTAATGTGCTCTCTGTCTCTCATTCTCTGGTCCCCCCCCCCTCCCCCCTCGGTCCCCCGTTCCCCCGTTCCTGCCCCAGGCAGAGGGTCATTAGGACCTGTCATTGTGCCTGCAGATAAATTTCAGATAGTGTCAACTGTAGATGAAAGATACGGCGAAGATGCTCGGGCAGTCGCGCTCCACTAGCTTCTGTTCAACAAGTTCCCATCCTCTCTCTCTCCCTCTTGCTCTCTCTCATTTTTTTTTTTTCTCTCTCTGCCTGTCTCTCTCGCCAACCCCCCCCCCCCCCCTTTCCTGCTTACCTTGGCTAAGAGGCTTTCGCATGTTGATTGGGGGAGGAACTAAATCCAGTTTGCAGCTGTCGTAGTTCAATGATGAAAATCACCTTCCCCTTCATTCGTTTCTCAGGAGGAAGAGAACCTGCAGGATGAAAAAAACGTAGACAAGTGATCCTCTGTTCCTCTGTTCCTCTCTCTCTCCTCTCTCTCTCTCACAAATAACAATAATGTTTTCTCAGACAAACTCTATTGTGTCACAGATGAGTCTGGACAACCGGGCTAAAATAACAAAGAACAACTTTGTTTCGGGTCGCAGGTGGAAACCAAAAAAAAAAACAAAAAAAAACTAACAAACAAACAAAAACCGGCAACCGATAAAAGGCTTGATCAGGTCCAGACTCAGGTAAGATAGAGGAAGTGCAGGAGATGTTGCGAAAGGGTTAAAATTGTTATTGTTTAAGACTTTAGAAAGCTGACAAAAATTTTACGACATCTTTAATGACAAAATTTTACCCTAAAATTGAGCATTTTCTGTTCTTAACCTGCTGCTTGCTTTATTATTCACCCTTTCTTATCAAACCTTTTTGAGGTAGAGAGACAGACAGGACATACAGAATGTGTATAACACCATCCTGATATAATGATTCCATTTAAAAGCTGATTAGGATTTTAACTTTACCATCTTCTGTAGTTTGTTTGTTGCTTAATCTATTGCAATAAGTGACACACCAATCCAATCCTGTGTATAAATTACATGAATGTTTTCCCTTGTAATCTTCTGCACTTTTTTTTTATTAGTTACCTATTATTTAAGAATATTTCATATTAAAAGAAGTTAAAGAGATAAAGTAATAATCCCGTTTAAGGCTCATTTAAGATTAAAACTGCAATGCATTAACTTTTTTTTTTTTTGTCAACTAGAAACTACTTTTTTAATGCTGACAAAAGGAAAGAGAACCAAAGCTAGATCTATCTAAAGAGAAAAAATATTTAGCCGCTTTCAAGAAGCTTTAGAAGCTGATTTATTTACACATTAACTGTCTCTTAATCTTTCATCATTTTTGTCTTTATTGTAAATGTATTTACTTGGCTGCAGTTAACCTACACTAATAAAAACCCTTAAATAATAAATACTGAGCCATTACTGAGTCACTTTTTAGTTATAAATACACTAAAAAGACAATGATTGCGTTTACATGCACTTGATAATCTGATCATAGTCGGTTTCTGCGATTATTCAAGTGGTCACACCGTACTCCGATCTAGAAATCAGAGCTGGGTTTTACCCTAATAACCAGAGCACATATACCCATTACCTGATTATAATCGGTTCTCTCAGTCTGCGCATGCTCATAGACCTAACTGCCACGGGTGCCAGGTCCTTGGATTTAGTTGGGCTCTTTTTCCATTGACCTGTGTGGGGTTTTTTTTCCTTGCGGGATCTGGCAACCCCTGGAATTAAAGGTCATGAAATGGCTATCGTACACTTTTGTGGAGAAGTTAAAGTTTACGTCACATCCTTCTGTGAGATTTGTGGCTGCCAAAACCCAAAGGTGCTGACTGAACTAGGGTCATACTCTACAGATAAAAAGTCATCAGAGTCAGGACTGAGTCCCTACAAAGTTGCTACTGAATCATAACTGACTCTGATGACTTGTTTCTACTTATCTGTAGAGTATGACCAATATGTAATCAATACCATGAGTCCCTACTACAGTCTTCACTCAGTATTTACCGAGAGTGATCGATTCAGTTCTGACTGATCCATCTGTGATACATCAGAGCCGTTTCAGAACCATTATATCAAATTTATTTTTATTTATTTGCTCCTATGTTCAGTTTAATCACAGCATTAATAATCAGACCGTCTCGGATAAACTCAGCTTTTTCTTTGCAGACTTCCTTTATTTTATTATTATTATTATTATTATTATTATTATTATTATTGTTAATAATTCATAACTCTGAATGTTGTTGAAAGCTTCAGTCAGATCGAGTTATCTGATTGGCCGGATCTGGTAATTGTTCTTTAACCTCGTTAGAACAATAATGCTTTTAGAAAGGACAAACACAGATGAAACAGTGTTTGAGTTTTGCTGCTCTGCTGTCTCTGTGTATACAACGTGTGTATACACCACACACACCACACATACACGCCTCTATGTGATGGAGCTGATACAAATGATTTCTGTAGCTCCACCAGCAAAAGGAAAACAATAGAAATGGAACTCGGTTTTAATTCCCATTCCTCAGTTATGAACAGAATCTGTGAGTCGACTGCATCAGAATTTGTGCCGCGTGTGAATTATTAATGATTAAAGTGAGTCAGTCCATCGTCAGCAGTCTCATTAAATGTTAAATCTGTGTCAAATATCAGCTGCTGCACCTCCAGAGGGTCAGAGACTGGTTTTATCCCAGGAGGGACTGCGGTAATGTTACACCAAAAAAAAAAAAAAAAAGTGATTCTTTAATAAGCCGAACTGGAACAGGTACAAGTATTTTAATGTATCAGCATTTACTTTGGGATTATTATTGACAATTAAATAAGAACTAAAGAACTCGGTAAATAAGAACTAAAAAAAAAAAAATTAAAGTATCACAAATGAAAGTGGATTCAAAAAGTGAAAAAAAAACTGCATCCAGTATATGTCAAGATTCAAAATTTAAAATAGTAAAAACATTAATACTATAAAAAGACGTTTCAAAAAACTAAAGGATAACTTATATAATATCAGTAAATGAACATAAATTTGACCAAAAAAATTTTATAAACTAAAAAAAAGAATAAAAATTCAAATACTCTTACTCATACTATGCTTAAAATACCAAAATGTAAATGTAAAATGTAAAAATGCACTATTGAAAAGTAACTAAAAAATAAACTAAGTTTTAAATTAGTAAAACAGAAAATAAAACAATAAGAAATAAGCAATGTTTTAAATGTTAATCAAACAAATATAAATTACATATTATAATTACATAATGTATACATATTGTAATTAATAACAAAAATATATAATATACATATAATAAACAAATATTATATTTGTGTGTAAATTTAAACAATAAATATACATAAAATAAAATATATTGCTGTAAATTACTAGATAAAATATATAACTAGTAAATTAGTAAAAAGTAACTAGTAAATTTTCATTAATGTACATTAACATTAATGAACATTAAGAATATTAAATAATACAATAAAAATGAAGGCAAACAAACATAAAGAAAGACATTTTCAAGAAATGAAAATAATGAACAACTACTTTGTATAATTTATTAATAACATAACAAGGAATTTGAATAATCATGATAATTAAATCATCTCTGTTTGTGGACATCTCTGCTGTGTTACATTGTTATGTATTGTGTGTTTGTGGTAATACTGATATGTGTTGTGTGTTTCGGTTGCAGGTCTATGGAAATGCAGGATCTAGCCAGTCCTCACAGTCGTGTCAGTGGTAGCAGTGAATCTCCGAACGGCCCAAACCTCGACAACTCGCACATTAACAACAATTCCATGACACCAAATGGCACTGAAGGTACGAATCTACACCGATCTCTATATAACATGATATTAATAATATGAACATTATTAAAGAGCAGCTTGATTATAAAGATTTAACGCTGGCGTCACCATCCTCACTTCCGGCCGGGTCGAACATCTCATGCAGACAATAGTGGGTGTGTTTAAGGAAGGGGAGGCTGGTCATCCCCAGCAAACGACTGGCCCAGCCCAAACCCCAAAGAGCGCTGACACTTAGGATCAGAATATTCAGAAAAACATCGGTGTGGTTATGTTGTCAGGAAACGAACCCAACTCCAATACCATACAAAGGATACGGTCCAGAATGAACCACTCTGGCACCGCATGTTACGGTGGTTCACGATACCTTAAAAGGAACCCTAGAAGTCCAGATTGCGTTTGTACGAGTTCCAGTTGTATGTTTCTGGATGTTCCACCTCGCTAGAGTCTATCGAGTTGTAGCAGTCCTCATCATGTGACACCAACCAGGGCATCAATAAAGTTTTATCAGGTTTAAAGCCACGATGAAAAACACTTCCTAAATAATTTTTTAAAACATTAAATGTAATGTACCTATGTAAACTGTCCTGTATTCTATAGTTTTATATTCTCGATTAAATTGTACTCTTCATAATATAGTATTCTCTTTAATTTATTATAGTGTATATATGTTATATTTTATCATATTTTAGATTTGTGTTTATTTAATTTTAGAATATTATTACTAATAACTATTATTAATGATAATGGATCTTGGTCCTCCCATGCCTTCTTATAACATTTAGGGGATTTTCCTTGCCACTGTTGCACTAGGTTTTCAGTTGGGGATTTGGGCCTAGATATTTTTCGCAAAGCTGCTTTGTAAAAAGCACTATAGGATTAAATTTGACATCACAAGACAGGATCGTGTCTGTATGTGACACCTGACCTGGCCAGAAGGTATCGCTGGGGATCGAACCTAAATCCCGGTGTGGTGGTGGCTAGCATATTAAAGCATATTATTATAAAATAAGGTTTAGTGATTTATATGACCTGCTGTGAGTGATGTTTTTATTTCTAACGAGTTTCTGATCATGGCGATCTCGTACACGGTGTGATTTGTGGCACTGGCGCCCACGTTTGGTCACATGTGCCCCTGTGTTTGCCCCTCTGTCTCCCTGTAGGTGATAACATCACCATGCTGGCCACAGCCGACTGGTTATTAGGTTCTAACTCACAATCTGCAGGTTTGTGCAGAACCGAGATGCAATGAAAGGACAATACTTGGCGTTTTGTTTTATTTTAGCCAAGATCAGACTTTGATTCTGCAACCAGACAATTATTGTGCCTTTCATTAGGACGTGTTGTGTCGTTTTGTTTTGTTTTTGTGTCGTGTTGTGTTGTGTTGTGAGCACAGCATGGGTGAGGATCTAAACGAGCTGCTAGTTTGTGCATGCTGGTTTTCCCTGCCTTTTTCTTTATTTTGGGAAAAAAAAAAAAGGAGGGAAAATGCAAGTTTGGAATCGTGTCGGGAATGAGGGATTCCACAAGGCATGACTCTGGACCCTTATTTAGCTTTCGGATGAATGGCAAAAAAACCCTCATTCTCTCCTCTCTCAAACACTTTCTTCTGTCCTAACTCCCCCTCTCTGTCTCTCCCTTCAACCCTCTCGCATTTTTCTCTCTTTAACATTCCTGTAGCTACAAGACCAAGCTGGATGGTGTAGATCATGGAAGACATGGCTAAAAATATTCAGACACACTTAGAACTTTATTTTCTTGCAGTGCTCAACGACTTTACACACGATTCTGTTGTGTTTAATAATAATTCACAAACTTTCTCCAACAAACAATAGTCACATAACTAAATACATAATTCGTAACTACACACAAATACAGTGGTACCTCGGTTCTCATCGTTAATGTGTTCCAGAAGGCTTGGTGTGTCAAGAACTGAAAACGACGAGTACCATAAATGAATGTAAATTGAATGAATCCGTTCCAGATCCATAGAAAATCCACACTATACAAGGCATTATGTGCATTAATGGAGTTACAGTGGGGCAAAAAAGTATTTAGTCAGCCACCTGTAACTTCTTCTTTAAGAAGCTCTTCTGTCCTCCACTCATTACCTGTATTAATGGCACCTGTTTGACCTCATTATCTGTATAAAAGACACCTGTCCACAGCCTCAAACAGTCAGACTCCAAACTCAACCATGGCCAAGACCAAAGAGCTGTTGAAGGACACCAGGAAGAAAATTGTAGACCTGCACCAGGCTGGGAAGAGTGAATCTACATGGCAAGCAGGTTGGTGTGAATAAAAAAAAAATCACCGTGGGAGCCATTGTATAAAAGGGAAAACAACAAAACCATTGATATCTCCCTCAATCTGGGGCCCTAACCAAGATCTCAGCTTGGGGGGTGTTTTGGGTCCAAAATGTCATTAGAACGGTGAGCAAAATCCCAGAACTAACGGAGGGACCTGATGAATGACCTGCAGAGAGCTGGGACCAAAGTAACAAAGGCTACCATCAGTAACACACTATGCCGAGAGGGACTCAGATGCTGCAGTGCCAGGCGTGCCCCTCTGCTTAAGCCAGTACATGCCCAGGCCCATCTGAAGTTTGCCAAAGAGCATATGGATGATCCAGAAGAGGATTGGGAAAATATCATGAGGACAGATGAAACCAAAATAGAACTTATTGGTAAAAATTCAACTTGTCGTGTTTGGAGGAAGAAGAATGCTGAGTTGCGCCATACCTACTGTGAAGCATGGGGGTGGAAACATCATGCTTTGGGGCTATTTTTCTGCAGAGGGGACAGGATGACTGATCCGTGTTAAGGAAAGAATGAACGGGGCCATGTATCGTGAGTTTTTAAGCCAAAACCTCCTTCCATCAGTGAGAGCATTGAAGATGGAACGTGGCTGGGGCTTCCAGCATGACAATGATCCCAAACACACCGCTCGGGCAACAAAGGAGTGGCTCCGTAAAAAGCATTTGAAGCTCCTGGAGTGGCCTAGCCAGTCTCAAGACCTCAGTCCCATAGAACATTTGTGGAGGGAGTTGAAAGTCCGTGTTGCCCCAAAACATCACTGCTCTAGAGGAGATCTGCATGGAGGAATGGGCCAAAATACCAGCTACAGTGTGTGCCAACCTGGTGAAGACTTACAGGAATTGTTTGACTCTGTCATTGCCAACAAAGGTTATGTTACAAAGTATTAAGCTGAATTTTTGTTATTGACCAAATACTTATTTTCCAAATAATTTAAAATAATTTCTGAAAAATCCTACAATGTGATTTCCTGGATTTTTTTTCTCATTTTGTCTCTCATAGTTGAAGTGTACCTATGTTGAAAATTACAGACCTCTCTCATCTTTGTAAATAGGAGAACTTGCACATTCAGTGGCTGACTAAATACTTTTTTGCCCCACTGTATTTGTCTTGGTTCTCATCGTTTGCTCGGTACTCTGTGCACTTGCTTAATCTTGTTTGAGTCATGCGACTTGTTTCAGTTGAAACTCGATTCATGATTCATGATTCAGTACACAGTGATTCAGATCCACAATAGCTTTTGCTCTTGTTTTTTTTTGCCCCAGGCAAAAAATGGCGGAGCCCAAAATGCAGACACAAGCGGACGACAGACTAGGCTAAGGATAATATTTATTACAAATAAGGCAGGGTAAATGAGAAGGAAAACAAAAAACGGAAAAGAACAAAGAAAAAACAAAAGTCGAGGAAGCTGGCAACGAAAACTAGGAGACAGGGGTGAGTGTGCGGCGGCGGCGTGAGGCTGGCTCCCTCTTTAGGTGGAATCCAGGAATTGAGAGACCGGGAGAGAGATGCAGGGTCTTGGAGTGGCTGAGAGGTAAGAAAAAACAAAAATATAAATGGCGAACAAAAACCTGGTACGTGGACCAAGAACAGAGCAGGGAGAGAAATAATGGAACAAGCACTAAAGAAGTCTGTGCAAACAAGGCTAGGCTAACGGCTAGCGTGGTAAGGAGAGAAGTTACACGGCTAGGCTAACAAGACCAGGCAAAGGCTGCCTCATAAACTCGGCGACAAAATACTAGGCTTGGTATATCGACATGAACTAGAAGATACTAGAAGTACAAGGCATGGGTTACCAGGTTTCGTCAACGGACAATCTGGCTTGGCTGACTTGGCTGCTTGGCGTGGCGTTAAATAGGACTGAGGAGATGAGCGTGAATGCAGGTCAGGTGTGCGAAGAGGGTGGAGACTGGGAGCGGCCGCAGTAGCCAATGGATCTGCGAGGAAGCATAGCACAACACGCGCGCACGCCACGGCGAACAAAACAAAAAGCACGTAGAACGAAGGGAATGTAAAAGTGTGAAACTAGCGATCAGGAAAATGAAAACGGAGCATGGTGAAAACGAGGCGAGACAGAGCGGACCCTGACAGTTAGGATTCGCTCTGGCCTCTGCATTTTGTACGCTTGAGGGCAGCGTCGGCTCACTTACGCACTTACGCTCACTCGGCGTTCTGCAGCATGCAGGCGCCAGTCTTTAGAGGCATTCATTGTCATTGATTGGCACTGATTAGAAACACCTGCTGGCTCAGGTACATAAGAGCATTCCTGAGTCCTGGCAGCTTGTTGCTGCATTCGCTGACCTTGCTGCCTTATCGCTACGGCATTTTTGTAGGTGGTAATTATTTTCCGGCCCCGTTAGGCTTACTGGTAGACCGATCTCGCTTTAGGAGATCGGTCATGTACGGCTCAGAAGACCGGAGGTAAGTTAGGGATTAGATTTAGCGCAAGAATAGATTCCCCCATTCGCGTATTTTGAGAGGCTCGCTGCGCTGCCTTTTTTTCAGCCTCACGCCTCTTCCTCCACGTCACTCTGCCGAGGCGGTCTCGTGACACGCCCCGCTCAGGATCTCGCTGCTGATTGCGCGAGGCTCCGCCATTTTTCGCCGAGGGCTGTCGGATTTTGTTTTTCCTATGTTGTCTTTATTTTCTCCCGTCACAAAGCTTTAAAATACGGGTGTGACCTGGCCTCTCCTACTTTCTTTGGTCATATATGAAGGAGAGGTTTTGTTTTGCTTTTCAGTTTGCTCCACGTGGCGTTTGTTTTTATTGTTTATCCTTTCAGTTTCAGCTCACGTCTTTCCAGTCAGCTCGTGACAAAATGTAAGAGCAACAGACCCTGTCATGAGTGACAAGGGTTCGATCCTCAGCTGCCAGCCGAGAGAGGCGCAGCTTCATTTTCCGTTTTCTCTTGTTTAGTTTACATATCATTTGTTTTATATTTTGGTTTACAATTTCCATCTGGAGCTAACTGCTATTGGGTCCTAAAAAAACATTTTACTTTGTTTTCGCCTGTTCTATAATGTCAAGCGTAGGCGGGGGCCCTAAAAAGTTAGCTAAAAGAGCCACCAACGAAAACAAACACAAACTGAACTCCTCCAGACACAGGCTGCAACCAGTAGAGTAAGTCTTGTTTTCCTTTTCACTTTCATCCCTATCTCACTAAATTACATACATTTTTTCCATCCACACTTTGTTGAGCTAATGATTTTGGGTAACTGTAGGTCAATGTAAGTGATACACACTATGATATATGCAGTACAGTCTATATTAAACTCATCAGTTCATGATATATTTAACTTATGATGGATTTGTCAGAACATATCCCCATCATAAATCAGGGAGCACCTGCACAATACAACTCCATTAATGCATATAATGCCTTATACAGTGTGGATTTTCTGGGGGATCTGGAACCAATTCATTCGACTTACATTAATCCTTATGGGAAACATTTACTCGGTCCTCGTCAGTTTCAGTTCTTGACGAGCCTTCAGCAATGAATTGATGACCAGAACCGAGACACCACTGTACTGAGATAAACTAATACATCAGGTGGTAAAATCTGTCTCTCTCCGTTTGTCTGTCTCTCTCTTTTTGTCTTACTCTCGTTCTGCCTAAAAGTCTCCATTTCTGTCTTTCTGTATGTTTCTCTGTTTGTCCAGCTTCTTAATTTGTGGCCGTTTGAGTCTCCGTATGTTTCTCTATCAGTGTTTGTCTGGTATGATGTCTTTATCTCTCTCTCTCTGTTTCCTGCGTCTGTCTCGGTTTATTTTTCCACCGACGTCTGGACTCGTTCTGTTTCTGCACGTTTATGCTTTTATGCTGCAGCTCTTTATGCTTTCTTTTCCTCTTTTATCCCACCATGCAGTATGAAACATGAAACTGATCATAAAATGGATTGATTAAGGATTCTGATTAAATGATTGCCTGTAAAAAACACTAACGATTTCTATGATATATTATATCATATTCACATCACAAAAACAGGTTTTGATTTTATTATTTCAAACCCAGAACAGACATTTCAGCAGAAATATGATTTCATTTTGTGGATAAGTTTCAGAGGTTGGTGAAACCTCACAGCGAGTCACATGACGGATTTATAGGTGAAACAAGAGCGCAAGCTCTCATTTAGTCATAAAATGACCAGCAAATGTGAAATAAAGATCACGTTCAGAGCCCGAGGTTCACTTTCGTACCATTTACTGATGATCGCATTTATATTAAGCGCAATCATTTTATCTTCACCATGGTATACTACAGTAAAGTGAACATAAATCCAGCTACACACATGGAATCAGCATCAAAACAGAATTAAATTACAATGCTTACGATACTTTAATGCTTACTGATTTATTATCATCCTTTCTTTTTCATATAAAGCACTTTGAACTGTTTCTTGTATGAAATGTTGTTAAAATGAAAAGTTTATTGATTATAAACGTTTATGATTATTTATTACTTTTATTATTCTATGATTCTGATCAATTTAATAAGTAATAAATACATAAAAAAATAGTAAAGTATTTACTATTACTAGAAGAATAATGTTTACTTTTAATGTTGCTATTTATTATTATTATTATTATTATTATTATTATTATTATTATTATTATTATTATTATGCCATGCCGAGGATTTAAAAAGTGATAAATACTTCACAGGTGGCTTAAATGTTTTGATTTCTGCTCTCCAAAGCGGCCTAAAGTTTTGCAAGGTGTGTGTGTCTGTGTGTCTTTGTGTGTGTATGTAAGAAATGTGTGTGTTCTCTCTCTAATTATTTCTAATTTTATTTTGTGTTCCAGTTAAAACAGAGCCAATGAGCAGCAGTGACATCACCACGTCTGTAGCAGACGGATCACTAGACAGCTTCTCAGGATCAGGTAATCTCTCTCTCTCTCTCTCTCTCTCTCTCTCTCTCTCTCTCTCTCTCTCTCACACACACACACACACTGATCTGTACTGTAAGCTTAAAAATATCAGTTTTTCAGATTCAGATCTCTCTGATGATCTGATCAAATGTAGAAATGTTTGTTCAAAGAGAGAGCGAGAGTTCTGATCAGTAGAGAGAGGGATCTGATCAAATAGAAAGCGATATGATAAAATAAAGAGAGATCTGATCAAACAAAGAGAGAGTGATTTGAACTCTCTTTATCTGATCAGATCTCTCTCTGTATTTGTCCAGATTACTCTCTCTTGGATCAGATCCCTCTCCCCACACACACACACACACACACACACACACACACACACACACACACACACACACACACACACACACTTACCAAATGTCACAGGTTCTCATGTAACAGTATTATTGCAATAAATTATTATAATAATAAGACAATAATGCTGAAATTTTAAATAGAATAATACAAAAAATATAAATAATTATTATTATAAAATTTCTATTACAACTTTTTAAAAAAATATTTTTTCAGTATATTATCCACAGAATTTTTACATTAATATTATTACCATACTACAATATCGTTCATTTATTACAATGACGTGGAACACCATGCTAAAATAAATTAATGTAAAGGTGTAAATTCAACGTGTAAGCTTCAGACAGGGTGTGTGTGTGTGTGTGTGTGTTCTCAACCATAACAATAGCAGATAAACGTAGTAATGTGAGGACATGGCTGAAACAAAGGTAATACACAGTCAGTAAAAAGTTCCTTATAAATACAGCAATATGAGCGTGTGAGCATGTGTGTGTGTGTGTGTGTGTGTGTGTGTGTGTGTTCGTTCATTCTCCACATTCAGCAGAAGCTTCCTGATTATTTTTCCTGGTGGTTGCTCTTCATTATTCCACCATAAGTGAAATAAATCCACAGTAATGACTTCTGGCTCTGCTGGAACACGCTTTGCATTTAATTTATTTTTATATAAAGTTTAAAACGACGTGTGTGTGTGTGTGTGTGTGTGTGTTTGCAGTCGTTGGAAGCAGTGGCTTCAGCCCAAGACAAACTCACCAGTTTTCCCCGCAGATCTACCCCTCCAAGTAAGTACCGCATTCCTCTAAAAAAGAAGAAAAAAAAATCCTTATTTTATCATCTTTTACAGCTACAGCTTCAAAAAACATACAAAATTCACTAACAGCTTTTTAAGAGGGTAGTTGGGGTTTTGGTCCTTATTGTAGCCTTAAACTCCCTTCTTAAGCATAAAATACACAATTTGTGATATATTTTCCATTTTCCGACAGCAGGCCTTATCCACACATCCTCCCGACCCCTTCGTCTCAGAACATGGCGACGTACGGACAGACGCAGTACAGCACGGGCATGCAGCAAGCCTACGCCACCTACCCTCAACCCGGGCAGCCTTACGGAATACCGGCCTACGGTGAGCACCCATGGGCACCCTGCTAACTATTTATTAGGTTTGATCTTGACTCTCAGGCTGTGAAACCATAAACCAAGGACCTCACAGAGCCTTCTCAGAAAGAGCGTCAACTACGTTACACAAAACTATTGACGACCCTGTTTTTTAAAGTCAAACTCCCGAGCCAAGTCCCACCTGATTTTATTTCTACAACATCTACAATCACAACTAACAACAAAGCAATTTTTTTTCAATGGAGCATTTTTTCAAAGAAGATTTACACTTTTCCTCTTAAATGCATGACAACTAATAAAAAATAAACCCAGAACTATACCAAATGATGCGCTGCACTTTATTTACACACAAAACTCCTGTTTTTTGAACTATTACCGGTACTATTTTTATTGCTGTCCTTAACTTATTACTGTTTTTGGAACCAACTGTTCTTTAACTATCCTACAGCTTATTTACTAGAGAATTGGTTTCATCCTTCGTTATCATCTAAGCACCCAAGGATATCGGGTCCCTTTCTGAGTCTAGGTTAATCCCAAAAATTTCTTCCTTATAAACCTTCAGAGATTCCTGGCCACTGTCACACCCTAGGCTTGCTCATTTTGAGATGGCTCTAGCCTTTAGATATCATCTAAAATTTTAAAACTGCTTTGATAAAATGGAAAAACCCCTAACTGCAAAAACCAAACCGGAAATTACGAAAGGAAATGTGCAACACTTTTCTTGCACAACGAATAAAAACTAAACAATATGCAGAGGACGGATTAATTCGCTACGTTCGAACAGAAACAAAACACAAGGAGAAAAAATGTTCCGACTGGAACAACCCCAGGACCCATGTATTGAAATAATTGTAAGATATTGCTTCTGTAATTTTGGGACGTTAAGACGTTATTAACAGCTTTTAAGTTATTGTTTAAATTTAACTGGCTAACTTTAGACAGTGTTTTTAGTTCTCATCAAAAACTACAGCTAACAGTAATGAAATGACTAAAATGTGACTAAAACTATATCATTAGTTTTTAAAATTTGAAACCTTTTGAGCTCAGGACTTTCTCAAATATGACACTAAGTTAATAACAATCCAAGACTTTACAAAAACACTTTGTAAACTTTTGCACATCCTTTTTCCGTCGATTTGTATGTTTCTGTAGAGATTGCGCAACACTCGGTGTCACTCAGTTCAGGGGTGACTAAACTGGACATTATTGCTCCAGAGACAGATGTAAAAAATTACATGAATGCAGACCAAAACGAAAACCGGGTACACATCCAAGGGAAATAAAAACAGTTTTGTTTTTGTTCTTGAATGAATTTCATAAACGGCCGACTGTGTTTATAGCTCCAAAACAAAACAAAAACAATCTCGACTATGACAGCAGAATCCGGACGTTTGTTTGCGTGGGAGTGAATTATGAACGCCGCCGCATCGGAATCCGACCAGAAACGTGCAAAAGGGCCAGAAAAAATTCACAACAAGCACATAAAAGAGGAAATAAAAGTGTCAATTAAAATGAATAACATCTAAATCTGGTTCAAATCGATCGGGGCGGCCGCGCTGACGGGAATCTGAACCCGCCTCATGATAGATGCTCGACAAGAAATCGAATAAATACATTCAGAGTTACGAGTTACGCTGGTGGAAAAATCTGGGGTTTATTAATCTGATCCAGGCATCAGACAGGTCCGACTACATTTCCTGTGTAAGGTGAGTCATTAAAGGGCCAGGCGTCACTTGTTTGGTGTCACTAACTGATTTAGGTCCATTGTGGGCAGGAATAAGACAGAAAGTCAGGCTCAGTCTCCGGGACAGAGCGGCTTCCTGAGTTACAGCTCCGGGTTCACGACGCCGCAGACGGGACAGGCGCCGTACAGCTACCAGATGCAAGGTGAGAAACGGCGTTTCAAATGCATACACAGCCAGACTATTAGCAATGTCATTAACACATTCACAAGCAAGAGGAATAAAACAACTAACTGGAACACAAAGGAATCGAAATATAAAGTAAAACTATAGAGCTAGAACCACAAACAAGAGGACTAACAAGCTAAAAAGGGACAGGAATGAGAAAACTGCACAAAATCAGATTTAATCAGTAACCTTTTGAGTAATCAGATAATGGGAATCCTCCAGGTTTACATGACTCAGGCAGTAATCAAATTTCTACTTAATATTAAATAATCAAATTATTCGTTTTCTCGAGAACATACTGTGTCTAAATGAAGCATTATACAGCTTCGCCACCACGTGTTAATTGCAGGGTTGCCAGATTCCGTGAGAAAAACCTGTCACAGTCAATGGAAAAAAGAGGCCAAATAAAGCCAAGTCTAAGTTTTATGTGGACCTGGCAACCGTAACAGGTTAGGAAATCAGGTAACTGGTACACATGCTATGGTAATCCGATTACTGGATGAAATCCAGCTCCCTTTAGCGGATTTCTTAATCGGATCTGAAGATCAGAATATGCCGTAGGCAGGACCACTTGAATAATCAGTTAACTACAGAAATACAACTATGATCAGATTATTAAGTGCTTGTAAACACACTATGGGTCTAGAACAAGGAACTGGAAAATAGGGCACTAAAAACTGACTAATACAAAACTAAAGAACAAATAGATGAAACTTGTGGATCTGGATCAAGACTAAGAACTACTTGGACAAAGAATTAAAAACGAGGTGCTCTACAACTAACTACAAAGTATGACCTTAGAATAAAAAAAATTTGGGTCTGGGACTGGAACTGGACAAGGAACTGAAAACTATGGGATTGGAAAAATATGGAACTGAGAACATACAAGCCCAGGACAAGGAACTAGAAACATAACTAAGAATCCATGAATCTAGAGCTATGAACTGTAATCTCAGGATCTAGGCTTATATTTAGTATAAAATCATTTATGGATAGGAATAATAAATTTGCTGTAGAATAAAGTCACTCTCACCCTGACTGAACTGATGAGGTCAAGCGCAGAAGTGTTTAAGAAGGGACAGAGGGTTTTTCGCCCCAGGGGATTTGGGGGGTGTTGGGTGACCGGGCTTTCCCCCCAGCGTGAGCCGATTCTTGGTGGACAGGAGGGGGTTTAGACGTCCTTTCATGTGGCTCCGCACACCATCCAAAGTCAACGTCTGTCCCTATTTTATGACTTTTTGAACTGTAGGTTTTACTAATTCGGTATGCGATGGGAGGCTGAGGGCTCAGGGGAAAGTTCACTGCTGGCTTTTTTTTCCTCGTAAACCATCCGTGACTCTTCCCTGTTCCCCAAAAACGCACACCAACCAAAGGAAGAATAAACTGGAACCTAATTTCCTACCTTCTAATCTAAATAAGAGACTTGCACAAGGAACTATGAACTACTTGACTGAAATAAGGATCAGAAACAAAAACAAGGACCTGGATTGTGGCTGATTACAAAATATAACTAAATCCTATCAATTCAATGGGTCTAGATTTAGGAACTAGAAATTAAGAGAACACAAACTGTGACTATAATAAGGAACTAAAACCTAGGGGATTCAATATCTAACTGAAACTAAGAACAGAGGAGACGAACATTTTGTATGTCATGTATGTTATTCAATATTTTAATTTATTCGTAATATTTACTAAGTTTCTGGGTTTTTTTTTACTACAGACTTATTTGACTAAATAAATTAGTTTTTCTTACATTTACCATCTACGCCACCCAAGCAGGTCGGGTCCCTTTTTGAGTCTTGGTCCTCCAAAGGTTTCTTTCTTATAACCTTTAGAGATTTTCCTTGCCACTGTCGCCCTAGCTGTGCTCCATTTGGGACTGGCCCTAGATATTAGAAGATAATCTAAAATTGTAAAGCTGCTTTGAGACAATGTTCCATTGTAAAAATGTTATAGAAATCAATCTGATTTGACTTGAGATTGCAAAGGGAATAAGGGCTTAAACAAGCCACACTCCGAGGTTTGAGCAGAATCTGGCTTCACCCCGATTGCTTCAGGCAAGGAATATTATTAAGGAAACCGGGGCTGGACCAGGGGGTATGTTACAGCGTGAGAAATTCAGGATGGAATCCAGAAAGCTGGAAACGCTAGAGGTGTGAGAGTCACACAGACCTAAATAATTAGTTTCCTTGGTGGGTCAGTGCAGGTGCATTCATAACATTACGATAGTCAATCATTTTATTTCATCACGTGTCATTAAAACAATGCTCAGTGTGTTCACAATACCAGTTGCAGCTCAGGATTATTTTGGAGCATAATAATATGACATTATGCTGCATTATGAAACCTGCCATTATGACGACTTTAGTTTCAGATTTAAATGAAAATGCTAAATAAATTCTACACTTGGATAGACATTCTTGAACTTTGGTGAAAAAGTGAGCATAAACAAGAACCTGATAAATCAGGGGCTGGATTCATGAAAGCATTCTTAAGAAAAACTTGCAAAGGTTCTGAAGACAAACACTAAGAAAATCAAAAGAATGTATTGAAATGCAATTCTCAAAAAACTAACATCATCTTTAAAAAAATTAATTATTTCCGATTTGATGGAATGAATTATTTTAAGACTTTATAAAGAAAATCTTAATTGTTTTCTTACGTAGGCTGCTTTGCATTTTACAGCTTACTATATACAGAGTGAGAAAAATTTTGAATTTGTATTTATCATTATTACGTTTGCGTAGTTCAATCCACTCAGAGGAAAAACATGACACCAAGCGATCAAAAAATTTTAGCAAACAAAAAAATAGTGGTGAGAGGTCTTGTGGATGTACCATTTTTCCAAAAAATCACAAAAACTTCCATCTAAAATAGATTAAGTGACAACTTAGGTCAACTTTATTTTAATGTTTCGATGTTTACCTTGTCAACTCTTCCAGCCCAAAGGCCTTTTCACACCGAGTCCAATTGTTACGGATGAACAAAATGCACGTCAAGTTTTGAAAAAGAACATGTGTATATTAACGCCGTCCTTCACACCGAGTCCGGAACAGACGGACTGCAACTCTGCATAGAATGTCTAATAGGAGTTTTTTCTAATTTCTGCATTGTTAAAATCAGGCTGACCAATCAGAGCTCGGTTGTCGGGCAGAACAGCTCATCAAGAGCTTATAGGACAAGCAACACGCTGACGCTAAAAACATGGATATTAAAAGATCTGGTGGAATATGGCTGAAAGGCTGGAGATTGATGGTGATAAACCCCACATTGACTGGATGGAACCGTTATTTATCTAAGTGCATTCTAATCTGTTCATGATCACAAAAAACACAAACTAGGGCTTCCTGCACTTATCTTCGCTTGTGTTTTTGTTTCTCAAGCTGACGATGTGAAAAAGACACGGCAAAATCTCCAACACATTAAGAGAAGGGAAATTAAAGAAAGCAAAACGAGGGAGTGTTTAGACAAAAAACTTTCGGTGTTAAAAATGGTACTCAGTGAGAAAAAGCCTTTAGCTGCGTTTGGAGGGACTGTAGCCTGGAGGATCTTCCTGATGGGAGCAGGGTGAGGACAGAGGTTTGCGTTCGTCGCCTCTTCAGTGGTTTACACACAACACAGCCACTGTTCCCTCCATTGTGGAGGTGATAATGGATAAATCCGACCCCATCCTCCTCCCTCCTCGTCCCCTCATCGCTCCTTCCTCTGAACCCTCAGCCCTGATGGCATCTCTGATAAGAGCGAGATGAGTCATGGACATACTGTTAGTCATCTTTAAAGCTTCAGCACATCCTTCATTCAGGCATCACACTCTTCACACAGCCGTCCCACGCTTCCACTCGTCACGCCGTGACCGTTTCCTAAAACGCTCGTTTAACCTCCTTATTACAAAGGACGGCCAGCAAGAGCAGTTCTAACGGACTTACGGGCAGATTAAAGACAGCTGTATTAAAGTTTCCTATCACGCTGCTCAACATAAAAATCCGTTTCTGTTGTTTAGAGCGCAAGCACTTTAGAAGAATGAGAGCAGACTTAAAGTTACCCTAAACTACTGACAGAAATGACTTTAGGATCAATTAAAGTAATAAAAAAAACCTGATAAATCAGAAAACCAAAATTTCACACCTAAGCTCTGCATCTTTGCAATATCCAGCTTATTAAATGTTGTGCAACCTCTTTGTACATTTCGATTATATACACATTTTTTATATCTTAGGTATGGTATGTGTTGATAAAAGGCTACAAGAGGTGTAAAAAAATATTAGGCAGGTCTGGAAGAGTGCCATGATGCCATAAAAGAGATTTATTTATAAATAACTTCATTGTGGACATTAAAAATGATAAAACTAAATAATCAGTACTTAAGATCAGCTACAAGGTGCTACAACCTTTGAAGCAGGATTGATGCGAGATATTAAGCAAAACATTCTGTGGATATGGGGGTCGGTGTGTCATTACCAAGGCATTAGGTTCTAAACGTTTCACACGGTTTTCTGATGAGTAAACTCGTCGCTTTTGCCATTTTAGTGTTAAAAGGAGGAGATTGCTCGTGAATGACATGGACAACTCGACACCTCGTCGCAGGGTTCTGAAGGGTTTGCTGTTGCACAATTGGGGATGATCCCCCACTGACCTCGTAACTGATCACGGCTTCAGCCCTGGGTCATTGTGGGTGCTTAAAGTTATGAATGACAATTACAATCAGTGTGTTCTGAATCAAAAACTCACGTTTTTTAAAATGCGCAAGAATCTACACTTTTGTCGCAACCATCGTTTCAAGTCATGAGAGTTTTTACGATCTTTATCACCTTCCGTAATCGTTTACAAAAGCTTTCGTCCTCCGGATTCAGGTCAGATCTTTCCAAAACCTTACTTTTTGACCCGATGTCTTCGGAAACGTTGTAATTTTCGTTTTTAAGTTCAGTAAGTGTTAGATAAAGATAACGAGTGCCAAGTCCCAATGTTGTTCCCCCTGTCTGCACCATAATTGTCTACAAGTGATGAAAGCTTACGCTCTCCGGTTTCAGGTCAGATCTTCCCAAAACCTTGAACATTTTGACCACAATTTTGACTACAATTTTTTGTTTTTCAGTTTAATACGTCCTAGATAAGACCTAACGTCGTTCCCCTGTCTGCATGTGCATCTCCCCCTTATGTCTGTTTGTGTTTCAGGAGGCAGTTTCACCACAACGTCAGGACTGTACGCTGGAAGCAACTCGCTCACCAACTCAACTGGATTCAATAATGCACAACAGGTAGCTGCACTAAACAGGTTCCTTTATTTCTGAGTCCACTTTTTTTTGTTTTATTTTGAGCGTCTCAAACGGTGCTGGCTATAAACATACCCCGTGTCTCAGTCTGGAAGCCTTTCAAACAGATGCGCCTTCAATAGCATCACGACGTTACGCGACACAACCGAGTAAAGATTTCCTTTAGACCATAAAATCTTGAAGTTTTCACTTTTACACTTAAATATCTTAAACGTTATGAGTCGTACCGAAGCTCAGACCTGCTTTTCTGTTCTGTTATTGCAAACAAGCGGCAAAATCTCACAAAATAAAAATTACAGATGCCATTTCAGTTTTGGTGCCAAAAGAGAAAAAACAAACAAATTTCTTGACTGAAAACTGCTAACGTAAGGCTGGAAGGAACAAATAACAGGAAGGAACAAATAGCTTCATTTCCAAGTTGAACTGCATCTGGAAGCATCGTCACAACAACCTTTTGAGACGTTTGAGTGGTTAAAGCAACATTGGACTTTGGAGCAAAGAAGATGCGTTCTGACAGGTCCGAATGGAATAAACGGTTTAATTTGCAGTTATTTCCTCACCCAGCAGCTTTGGGACGAACCGGAACGTTAACAGAACTTATCAGCGCAACATCAACACCGCTAACGTTCCAGTAGCTGAAGCGAAAGCCCGAGTGCAAAACTAAACAAACAAATTAAAGACACCAAACTCATTTGCTCTCATCAGCCACATCTGGACTAAGTGGCGCTTTATTTCGGATCCCTTTAACCGGCTCGCTCGTAAACTGCACACTGGGAAAGTTTCTTCTCCAGCACCACGTCGCCGTTTATCGACATGTGTCCTCGAACGGGATTTCTGGAAGCTTTTAAAAAAACATCTGTACGCTTAAATCTCGTGCACATGACAGGAATCACTCGGAGCGCTTCTCGACAGGATCGGCTCGCTGCTATTCTCACATATGGATTACACCCAGAGAGGAGACACATCTGGGTCCAGATGCAGCGCCGGGCAGACATGTGTTCACGTTTACGGATTCTGGAAGCCGTGTGAGGAAGCAGCCGTGTTTGTGCAGAGCTTCGCTCATGTCTCACGTTACACGCGTGCGCTCTCCTGATTTTCACACACCGTACATTTCATATTACATCTGACGACCACGTCACGTCTCCATCACCGACTCAGAGACACAGCAGGAACGCCTCTGAGCAGAATCAAAACCAAACCAGCACTTCATCACCAGAGTTATCACAGAAAATAAAAATATATATTTACAACTTAGAGCAATAAGTCCCTCTAACAATTACAGTATATAGTAAATATCGAATACAAAAAACAACAACAACAACAACAACAACAACAATAACTACATAGAATATAATACATGTATTATATAATAAATTACTAATGAATATTACATATTTTGTAAACTGCTTTAAATATACTAAATAAATAGTTATAAATCTTTATAAATAAAGAAAAAATAAAATAGCAATTAAGTGATAAAATATCAATAATAAATAATGTAATAAAAATATTACATTTACTTGAAACAAAATAATATACTAAATAACTTATAGTAGAAAAATATAAAGAAAAAATAAAATCGCAATAATAAAATTATATAATAAATATAACACTCAAAATAGCAACTAAATCAAGTAAAAAAGAATAAATAAATAATAATTAATAAATAAAATAAAGATAAATAAACAATAAAAATTGTAAATGAGAAATAATACAGTAAATAAGTGAGAAAAAATTTAATATTTTCTCATAAATGATTTAGTAGACAAATAGTACATAATATGAATAAAATAAAACAATATTTAATATACAGTACAGTAAATATGTACAAGTAAAATAAAAAATAAATAAGCAACAAATAACTATTACAATGTAATAAACATCAACTAATATTGTATAAATAGATAAATAATATTATAAGCAGGTAATAAGTAGCTATTCAGAAATTTTTTTTTTTCTTTTTTATATTTTCTTTTAAATAATTTTCAGAATATTTTGCAGAACAGCAGCAATCAATCAAAATTCATACATCTGTGTGTGTTGGTGTGTGTGTGTGTGTGTGTGTGTGTGTGTGTGTGTGTAGGATTACCCCCTCTTACCCGACGTTTGGACAGGGGTCAGTATGCTCAGTATTATAACAGCAGTCCATACACCTCGCCCTACATGACCAGCAACAACACGAGTCCCACCACACCGTCCACCACGGCCACCTACACGCTGCAGGAACCGCCCACTGCCATCACCAGCCAGGCCCTGACCGACCAATCAGCAGGTACCGCACTAAAAATGACACTAACAAGCTCACTCATTAACACCTTCATTTATTTGTTTGGTTCATTAATTATGAGTTTTAGGATATTATCAAACGAGATGGAACTGGGCTTAGTGCTTAATGTATTGGACCAGAAGGTCCTGGGTTCAAATCCCACCTCTGCCAAGCTGCCACTGCTGGGCACCTGAGCAAGACCCTTACCAAGTGCTTGGATTGTATGGTTGTACCTGCTATTACTGGCCCTGAAAAAGGCTAGTCTGGGATTTTTTTTAAATTACCAAATGCATTCATTTGATCCTTGTTCATTTATTAATTTTAAATCAGTGAGTTAAAGGCAGTCGGTCACATCAGTGCTCAGGTATAATACTAACAAAGTCACTAACGAGCTCCCTGATCAACTCATTGATGAATTTGGATCATTTACTTGGTTACTCACTGCATTTTTGTAAAAAAGTGGGAATGGTATTACCAATTTCACAGTTTTTGTGCATTTTAGGATCGTTAGTATTCAGTTACAGGACAATTAAATCTCTAGTTTGGACACGAACACTCTCGTTAATGAAAAACAAATCATTTAGACCATTCACTTTTTATTTTGAAGTATTGGAACAGCATGACAGTGTTTGAGTTTTAAGATTTTATGCATAATAATGATAATAATGACATTATTATACACCAATTAACTAATACTCACTAATTAACCTCTAAGTAAGTAATTTGGTCCTTGTTAATTTGTTTTTTTTCTCTGCATTACTTGGAAATACAGAATATTTTGGCCATGTTTTGAAAGCTTAACAATTTAGTCAGTTCTCAGCTGTAACACTAATGACGTCATTAACGAACACACTAACGAGCTCACTGATTAATGACATAAGGAATTTGGAATCAATATTACTTTCTGCTTGGGGCAAAACTGGAATAGTAAAAGCAGTTTTTGTGAGTTTTTCTATTTTCACAACGTCAGTTACGTCTGGGGTTAGGTAAAACACTGATTAAATAATTAACAAGGTCACTAACTAGCTAATTAAGCACCAGTACTCTACTTCAATCCAAAATCTTATCTAGTGCAACAAATGTATATAGGACACTAACTATAAGAAACTTAAGACATGACTTCAAACTGAGGTCTAATCAGCCCTGATCTTGTTTTAGCTTAAACGAGACAACAAATGCACTCTGTAACAAGCAGCTTTACTCATCCTCTCTTCCAAAGGTACCCTCATCCCATTTTACCACACATTTTTTCACAGACGTCTCCTGACGAATTTTCATGCAAACGCACATCTTTATTAAAAGCTCCATCCAGACGCTTTAAATAATTACTCAAAGCGCTGTGTACACTGCAAACCACACAACATGCACGCTCCATTTCACCCAGGCAAATGAGCTGCAAACGAGCCCACTGGTCCTCCCTCAGCATCCTCCCGCTCACACTCATGTTTCTAATAAAAACCTCAAACGATTTACAGAGCTGCGCTGCTCTTTCACCTCTCGCTTCGTGTTTACATCGTAAGAATTTCAATCAAATCCTAATTAAACTGAGAGAGGAAGGAATGCAAAGTACTGATGCAAAGCTAAGACTGGCTTTAAAAAAAAGGCTATGCAATAAAAATGACATAGGAAAAAAAGTAAGAGTCACTTTACTCAGAATACAGGGATTTTGGAGAAATTCAGAAAATAAAAATATAAAAATAATATACCAGATAAATAACAGGAAATAAGTTATAGCAAATAATGAATAAATAATAATAAAAGTAATCAAATTATACAAAAAACAGAATATATTGTATAAAAGTATTAAAACTATATATATATATAAATAAATAACTAAATACACACTAAACAACCATAAATAAAAGAAATAATAGAAATACAACTAATTCTAAGTGTAAAGTAATGATTATAATACAGAATAGAAATAAATAAAATAAACATACAAAAAACAATAAATAATATAATGTAAAGAAATAAATTACAATATGTTACAGAAATAAATAAAATACTAAACGTGAAAAACATTAAAAGAGTAATAAATAATAAAAATAAGACAAATATGTAAAAAAATAAGTTTAATCAATCATTATATATATATAAAAATATATTAAATATATACTAATAAATAAGGAAAATAAACATTTAAATAAAGTAAAAACAACACAAAGCAAATAAGTCATATATTATAAATACATAATGTATATATAATGTATATATAAATATAACAAATAATAAGTCAATAAATAATACACAATACGACGGTATCACTTAATTTAAAAAATAATTAAGAGGTTGATATCAGAAGAGTTTCTATATTGAAGCTACTAAATATGATTAAAAAAAAAAAACAACAACAACATCTTCACAACTTGAAAAGACAATTTGAAATTTTAGTTAAAAATAAAGGAATCTACCTAACAAATTTACAAGAGATTTAGGGACTAACCTTTATTAAACATCTAATTACGTATTAATGTAAGCTTGTTGTATTCAGTCCTACAATCCTCCTGTATTTGTATACTCTTATTAGAGTAACTGGTCCTACAAAAGTCCCTGAAGCTTTTATTTTCGATAAAAGGTTCATTTTGTGCCGGAACAGAGCCACAAAGGCCCGAGTGCCTGGTCGGAGTCGTTTGGGAGGCATTATGGTGCCATACAGTATCATGGGTGAAGGATCTGATAAACACGTTTATACTGGTTTGAAGGTGAAAGCTGTTTTTTATTTTCCTCTCTTTTGTGATAGCTTTTCGTGGGCTTTTTTGTTCTTTTGCCTGCAGGCGAGTAAGCAGCACCACCACAGTCCATCAACCCCCCTTAAAGATTCAGAATCGTATCGATTGCGCCGGGCCTCGGATGGACAATCCACGTGGAAGAGGAAGAAGGAAACAATCATCCGTCTCCTTCTCCCCCCCCGACTCTGCCTTGAGTGTACTGCCACTTCACACACGCAACATTTTTTAGGTTTTTTTTTTAAAACGTTAATCCCACTGACCTTGGGCTTCAACATGACCACTTCTATTCTCACCCATCTTCAAGCCTGACTTCAGCGCGAGATTAGTCCACTGATAAAATTGATTTTATTCATTCTATTACTGTAATTATTCTGATCTACTATATATAAGCTATTATTTGCTATCTTTTTATCTGCTCATGTCTAAGTAAAGGTTTTGTGAAGCTTTGCTGTGGCTTTTTTAAACAAGAAAACATTTATTCAAGATTTCAGACAGGCATCTAGTTAGATATTTACCTCCAATATGGTACAATATTAATTCGTCGTTTACTTTCTATACCCAATTAATCCGTTCAAAGTTGTGGGGTGGGCACACAGGCGAAACCCCCCTGAACGGGCACCAGTCAAATCACCCAGGCAACACTTTTAGATACAACAAACTGACCTAACAGACAAGAATTTTAGGAGGAACCAGATTCCCAGGAGGAAACCCCAACAGACACTGATATTTCTCATTTATTAAATAATTTTCAAACCTACTTCTAGAATTTGTTTAAATTTTTTAAGTGAACTGTTACAGCGATATTTATTTATTTTGCAGAAAAAGGCGTACCATATTAAAAATATCGCTTCGGGTGGCGGCAACTGCGGTGACCTGTGTTCAAGTCTCAGCAATATCTTCTGTTGTCCATGTTGTGCCAACTGCAACAGTGACCCCCTGCCATCTTCAAGACTGATGTCCCATCCGGGCACCTTACAACTGGAACCCCTGCCCTCCAGGATAGCCACCTGACCCTCCGCACCCCTGGCCAAAAATATATTGTAGGTAGTAATCATAATATGAAAATATACCACCATCGTAGTAGGAATAATAATAATAATAATACCAACAACAACAACACAACAGTGCCACAGTGGGTAGCCTGGTCTGTGTGGGGTTTTGCATGTTCTCCTCATGTCTAACAAGGTTTCCTATAGTTCCCCCCTCCCACAGACGTATTAGCCCAACGGGCATTTCTAAACAGTCCCTTGATGAGTTTTATACGTTAGAGTTTTATATTCTGTCTTCAATTATACTTCTTATTTTGTTTATATTCCTTCTTACCTTGTATCATCATATTCGAATTAAAGTAACATTTTCTTACCATGGTCGCTCTTTTAATACTCGTCTTACTTTCTGTTATTTAAACTACTATTATAAACTTAGTTTAATTCTTATAGACACATCTAGGCTGTAGTGGGTCAGGTTTCTGGTTCCTACCAAGGTTTTTTCCTTATAACGTTAGAGGGATTTTCCTTTCCACTGGTCTGTCGCCCCTCGGCTTGCTCATTAGGATTGTGGTGTACGTATTTGTAAAGCTTTTGTTTCCTTTGAACATGTCTGCTGTAAAAAATGCCTACAGTAATATGTGACTTTGGGAAATCAAAGGAGGATATAACGAACAGACACTAAATAAGAAAAAAGCATCAATTCCATATCTATGCTTCTTACGTGTGATACATAACCTAATCCCTGGCTAATTCTCTTCTGAATCTCGCGTTGCTTTGTTAACAAATCTGCTTAATTAGTCAACCTTATCGATCGGGTCCGTTTTCTTCCCCAGACCCCAAACCCCAAGCGCCCTTTTATTGACGCCCGGCTCGTGGTTTCACGTAGAATTGATTTCGTTTCCCTTTCCAGCGTGTCTTCCCATCTGGGAATTTGGACGAACGCATCATCGTCTTCCACTCTCTGCCTCACGGGGCTCGTACGCCAACTCGATACGGACGTGTGAGTGCCATTTACACCGAACACGGTCATGCTTTGGAGGTTGATGTGAGCTGTATCATTAATAACAAATGTATTCGATACGTCCTAAAGCTTGATGTGGCGTAAATAACCAAAAAACAAAAAAAACATTTAATTAATGGACGCTAATTGTTTCCTTGTTTAATGGTTCCGAGGAGGGGCGCGTGAGGAATGTGATTCGGCCCCACAGCTGTCCGGGCTATGTGAGCACGCAACAGTTGGGGTGCGAATGTCCGTTCACACTACTTCTTCCGTCCTTCAGAAATGCCTCATTGTTAGCTTAATGAAGTGTTTTCCTAACCTTCCGCTCTTACTGAGATTAGCCTGATGGCCCGGTACTTTCCGGGGGTTTAAAACGGACAGCTGGAGCAGCACAGCGCCCGGGACATGGACGTGTGTACGCAGACACAAAAACGCTCACGAAACACTAAGAAAATGCTCTTATTTTATATGATATAACAGTTCTATTACTTTATAATGACTTTTATGAACTTTTTGTTTTGGATATACTGGCGTGAAAAAAACATTTATTTATTTATTTAAGGGTTCACAGACTTTAGATCAGTTTTAATAATGTACTGCTCCTACACATCTGCCCTCTAAACCCATGGTTCCCAGCCTGGGGTCCAGGCCCACCTCAGGGGAGCGCCAAATATCACAGGGAGTGTCTGCTCTGAGGTGCTCTGAGTTTGTCAAAACACAATTTACACGTTAAATAAAACTAAAATAACACTCACTAGAAATAAAAGTCTGTTTATAAATTTACTTTACAAGATATTTTATAAGCTTAATTTTGATTTTAGCTAAATGTTTAGCGATATTGAAAAGAGAAGAAGAAAATGACAAAATGGAAAAAAAAAAGGGGGGAAACAAACTAAAAAAGGAACCCAAGAGAAAAGGAAAATAGCTATAATTTATGTAATTTGTTTTGTCTATAAACATTTGCAACGCTTTTGCACAGCTTTTCTTCGATACCCGTAGGGGGGGCTCCAAGGAATAAAGGTTGCTCTAAACTGATCTAAACTCAGTCACGTGACGATAAATGAGTCATTTCTTGACTCTAATACTGTCAAATCTCACTTTTATCACTCTTCCGGGATCGCGTTAGTGGATCTTGCACTCATATAAGTTTGTGTGGATTTGATCTCTGCACTATTTGATGCTGATATTCTGTAGGGCTGCGCTAAAATATCGATACAAAAATACATTGTGATGTATTAAGACGACTCAGATTGTACACCATAACTTGTATATCAGGTGTCCTTTCCCAACCACTCACTACTTTCTCGCTCTAGCTAATTTGTGGCCTTTATCATAACTTATATTATTATTGGAACAAAACAGAACCCAGACGGAACATAGAACTTAAAATATTTCATTGCTTTAATCATTATTGCTTGCTCACATTTGATATTAAGGATTGTTGCTTTGAAAAGCATTACACAGCCGTGCCAACAGACATTATAAAAAACTAAAGAAAACAACAGCGATTACACAACGATACGTATGTGATTCAGGGTAGGCTTTTCGTTTCATAGGCACTTTTAATATTGCTGTAACCTTGCTCCCTGTTACAAATAGGCATTGATGCTGATGTGACGTTAAATAAATAAACACAAACACGAGCATTAGGTACTTTTATTAGAAAGTAATTATTGTGCTGAACGGCTACATTGGTTATCGCTATCTTGGTTGCTATGGCAATACCAGAAGCAAAGCTGATTGGTGAGTGTGTTTTGGTTGAGCTCAAATTAGTGTACTGTCAGTCCAAATAAGTGAGGTTCAGTGTCACAATCATGTATTAAACTATTACACTTATTTGACTAATATAGGTATAAGAGGTAGACAGAAGATACAGGAGGCTGTGTGTGTGTGTCTCTTTTGATGGTGTTTGATGGAGACGGTGTTTTGTTTTAGGGCTGAGAGAGCTTTGCCCCAAGACCATCGCTCTGTTTATTTTCTCTGTCTTTGCTGAGCATGCTGGGGGAAAAAAATACGAGACTCTGAGGCTCTGGGGCTTATACATGCTGTCTCGGACACACACAACAGCAGAGAGTCTTCTCAAATCCTGGCATATTTAAAACCTAAATACCATGGTTTGCCAGGTCCTCTTATTCTACAAACTTGGCTTTATTGGGGGTCCTCTTTTTCCATTGACGGTTTGTCTCTTGAAGGATCTGGCAACCCTGGAACGAAACGCACTCAGTGTGTAATGGCCTTGAAACAGATTAAATACAGATTAAACTAAAAACGCAACAGAAAATAGAACTGTATACAGCAAGTCCCCTAGATACGAACCGGTTCCACGAGTGGGTTCTCGTGTCCAACAGCTCGCATGTCCAACACTTAGCCTGTGATCCTCCAACACCTGATCTCTTACTTCCATTTTAGTGGCCATTGTTATGACTTGCTGCTTCTTATAGAGATCGTCACTGCTTTTATGTTTAATACCAGACATTCTGGGTTTAAAATATAGCAATAATTCCACAAAAAGGAGGTCTGTACTGTACACGGTCCTACCAGAGTACACTACCCAGCATCCATCACTCTTTTCACGTCATCCCTGCACAGTGTGTCACCTTTGTTTACGTTCCCTGACTTAGTTCAGCTGTTTAGTTTTTGTCTCATTAGTTCGGTTTGTCCTTGGTTTGGCGTGAATTGCGCTTCTGCTCAGTTCACCCTGTTATGGTTTCAGTTTCCTTTTTCCCCTCATTTCGCAGTTCCTGTTTGCTGTGTTTTGCTGTTTGTGGACTCTGCATGCCCGGTCTTTGTTTCGTTATGCACTCAGCTCCTCACTGTTTTTCAGTTGTTTAATAAAGCTCTGCTCTGTACCAGCGTCTAATGTTCATCTCCCACTTTCTGCCCGAGTATGACAGTCGGTAACATGACCACTTTTTGATAAATCTTGAATATGAGCGAGACCAAAACGACAACGTCCGGCTTGCCTCCGTTAAGCTCCAGAGATGTGAATTATCCTACCGTGCCGAGACACAACTAGAAATTCTGTCACAGTTTTTAATTATGCACTTATTGAAATAATTTAACATATTGCTCAAGCACATTCGCACATTTTAAAGTCCGTTAATCGAAGGCTCGCATCTAGGGGCATTACATGCGTATTTAAGATAAATAAGGGCCAGAAAATGGCTACAAAGAGAAAAAAGTTATTTAGAGAACTGCATTCTACGAGAAAATGTCCCAAAAGCCCTTCAACATCTAATATACGGAGTTTGTTTACAATATACGTATTGTATTAGTCTAAACTCAACAATATGAGGCTGTAAACTGGTCTGTGGGCGAGGTGGAAGGGATACGGTGAATTTGGGAGCCGCTATAAATAGAGCCGAGATGGAGAAGCTCCACTGTGGTTATCAGTTTCCTAATTGGCAGGAAAGCAGCTCACTTCCATAACGCTGATGGCTCACACCAGCTGTGAGACCATCCCAGTGTGTGTGTGTGTGTGTGTGTGTGGGGAGTTGATGGCTGGCGCCCCACTCCTGATGGCTGATGGGTAAGAACAGGTGTTGGCACTGACAGCAGCAGATCCTCTGACCTTTTGGCCTGCTTGTATTCTTAACTGGTCCTGCTGAAGGATTATCTCGATTTAATTGGTGGGGGGATTTGCCACGCCGCAGAAATGCACTTTACATTCCTCTCAGCGCCGAACCCGTCCGCATGCAAATGTGCTTGCGTTCGTACCGCAACGAGGCCAACGATTATAGAGCAAAGAAATAGATACGAGAGCGTTAAAGCTTAAACAGATTTATAAATAAACGCCGCAGTCACACCCAAAACCGTTCGGCTTTCCGCTTATTTTAGAAAACAATTTAATTTACGCTGACGTCGCCGATAACTTCTGGCTCACGGTCAAGGTTCCAGTTCATCCCAAAGCTCTTGGCTCTTAGAGGTGTGGCTCGAACCAGAACCAGAGCATGTATTCTGTTCTTCCTTCTCCACCAAACTACAATTATGTTACGATCCATGTTAATGTGAACATGATCCATCAGTACATCTTCCCTGCTCCACAATCCAATATTGGTGCTTTACACTACTCAGGCTCACTGAAACCTGATCCATAAAGCTCTCAGATGACGTTTAGACTCAGGACAGAAAGGAGTTTGTGTTTGAGCAACGCTGTGTGGGGTTTCGGACGCAAATCAGGGGAAGAGCTCAGACGATTCTTCAGGTGGTTTTACCCTTAATCCACAAGTATACCCTGCATCTGCCCTGCCAACCCCTCCCCCAAATACCCCCTCTCCCTCTTAATGAGGAACTCGCAGATTAGAAACACGAATCCCAGAGCGAATCCGCAGATCTGTAACCTTTTAGAGCTTGCTTCGCTTCGTAGATTTCAATAAGATTAAGGTACGAAAAAGGTAAATTCAATCAAACTGTTATTAGTTTTTTTTTTATTTGTTCCATGTTGTCACAGCGCACAGTTTGGAAGACGTTCAAAAGTCGATTAATCTGTAAAAAGAGCGCCGTATCAGGAATAGTCTGAATTTCTCTTTACTATCAGTCATTATTATTTATCTGTTTAACAGGACCCACCCATGTCCGTGTCGCTGGGACTCCGAATGGAGGAGATGATCTTCAACCTGGCTGATACACACCTGTTCTTCAACGACCTAGAAGTAAGTGATAAAGCGGATTTATTCCATTGTTGCGAGCCAGTTGCTGTTTTGGAGTCTGATTGTTTCTCTGAACGTGTGCATCAAGTGGATTACTTGACAATATTGACAAAAAATTGGGGGAGAGTAGTGATTAGGGTTGGGTATTGAAACCGGATTCTGAAGGACAGGGTAAAAACAAACAACAACAATAATTTCGATTCCACTTAACGATTCCTACTAACGCATTTTATGGATCAAATACACAGCCCCGATTAGTGCGAAGATACAAAACTTGATCTGCTATAAAGCCTCCAAGGTGCCAAAACATCTAAAGCATGATATAAAGCTTCAGCAGTGTACCGGGTTCGACCGACTGCGCTCTCCTAGCTCAAATGCTGCGTTAGAGAGGGGCAGAGTCTACAACATTTAACAATGTACTAAAAGTGACCTAGGAAAATGAAACTTCTCTTACTTATTACTGATCATAAGTAATCCCTACTGCTGAAACGATGTGATCCAAAGGAAAGGAATCATTTTTACATTTGTACTTATAATAGGTTTAAACAGGAAAAGAATCTTAACGTAAACATGATTCCGTTCATCATTTCAGCAATATTGATTACTTATGATCTGTAGTAACTGAGAGAAGGTTGTTTTTCCTAGGTTGTCGCTTCCGTGAGCTTATAATAGGTTTCAACAGGAAGAAAAAGGCTTAAATGTAAAAATGATTCGAAACTTGTAATAGATATGAACCGAAATCAGAATCGTGATCGATAAATACAATATCCAACCCTAATAGTGATGTAGTGATCTTGTGTGATGCGTTGTTGTTGTGTTCGAGTTCCATTTTGTCGACTTTCGTAACTTCGCTTTACACCTACCCCCTCGTTTACAGCCTGTCTGGGTTTGGAGGTTAAGATTTGTGGCTGATTTAGTGCCACGAAGCTCTGGGACTGTCAAGAAATTTCAAATTAAAAGCTCAGTGTGAAGCTGCAACACACAGCAGCAATGGATGCAGCAAAAAGGGGTAAAGCTACAAAAGCGGAAACGTAGGGTTTACAGAATTGTAAAAAGGACGTCTCAAGAATTTTACTACATGAGGGCAAGAAAGTGGGGATGAATTAGAGCTTCCAGGTAACTGACAAGCAAACTGTTTAGAGTTTATTTACTTTTAGGAGAGGGTAAAACTATCTAAGGCTTCCCAGTTCTCACCAGAAGCACACACTATTTTCTTTCGTCAATTTTCCAAGACTGTTGAAATCGATGTTTTGTTGTTTTCAACAAAACATCTAAACATTATTCAGGGTCGTTTGAAGCGGCTAACAGTTTGTTTACGTGCTTTACGAATTTCTCACTCCATCATTAGATCGCTTCTAGAAGTATTGTTACAGAACGTTAGAGATCCGATGTTTCACCCCGACAAGTTCATTCCAAAACCTTCATCTTTCCTTTCTCAAAATCTGATATTGGTTCGGTTTTCATGAGGTGCTTGGAGGTGTAACGGCAGTTCGGTGGCCCTGGGTCCGTGTCCCGGCAATGTGATTGGTTACACACTCGTTTTAACCCTAGACGTTGATTTTTGAAATGAGAACCCTTTAGAACTCTTTTTATAGCTTATTTGAGTAGAGGACATTTATTTTCAAGATGAATTTAAGCTATCTTCAACCTTTAAGCTCATTTGAACTCAATCCTAAGGCTGAAGTGAACTCCGAGAGTATTTTACACTACTAATGCCCTTCTGCCCCATTAGAAGTGGCACTAATTCGGGCCTGACATTAACATTTCAGGACGTTTTCTGTCACGTACACCTTCACAAGTTCCTCGGCGCTGATGTATGACCTCAGAGCCCGAGGGATGCCGTCAATTTTACATGTGCTGTCAGTCTCGCCGGTTTGACACCCCCTCCCAACTGGGGCAATTTGTCAGCGTCTAGTGTTTCGGAGTGTCTGCGTGTCACGCTGCGATGCTATCCGCCCCGCTCGGTCACGGTTTGAGTCGACCCCCTTTCTCCCGATTCATGCAGATCGGTGTAAAATCTGCCCCCGGGGGCAATTACTGCACGGGTGTCTGTCTGCTTTGCTCAGCGAGGGGTAAAACTGCGTCTGGCCGGGTCAAACTCGGCTCTGACTGTCAGCACAATGGGAACGACAGCTTCCGGTACGGTGCGGCACGGATTTGCTTCCGTACCACAATATGTCCGTATCCCATATAATCGATTATCAGTATAGATTTAATGCTTACGACAGGTAACTGATATTATAATATTGTATTCAATTGTTTATTTATCGCAATAAAACAATATTTTTGCTGCTTGAACCCAGTGGATTTAAATTCTCTGACCTGGTACAGCTTGGAAAGTCTCACAGGCTCCCGCTGACACTACAAGATTTTGATTTTGATCTTCAGCGTAAATTAATTCTACTCACCATTTATGGACATAATTACAGCTGGAATCCTTTTTTCCTGGCCTAATTAGGAATTCACCTAAATTCCGGACCCAGTTGGAATCGCCCCACTCTACAGGTACAGGAGGTAGATGCTTTTCTCAAAAAAAAAAAGGACCTTATTTTCAAAGCTCTACACGTTCGGCAGCATATGGGTCGGATTTGGGATCCGACTCAGGGTTCGGCGTCGTCATCATATGGTAGCACTTTGTACATGACGTTTATTTACTCACAATCACTCGCTAGCTCCGAACGTCAAATACAAACAAAGCTGCGCGTTCTGACCGGCCAATCAAAGCCAGTTTCGTTCCTACATGAATGACGCGTGTTGATCTTCATACAAAAATAGAAGTTTAAACCAACCAAAGTGCTACAAAAGTGGATTTTATACCCCTCACACAGTCAGGAGGGTCTACAAAAGAGAGACATAAGAGAGGCCAGAGCAAAGAAATCTTCATAACTGGCTGTTTTCAGTGTTATGAAAAATTGCATTCTTCAAATAACTTCTTAAGAACCCTTTTTTAAAACTCTTTTCCTAAGAACAGTTCTACGAATGAGTACTATTCTTGAAAAGGTTCCTTACACATGTCTTAGGCTGTGAGTTGACAATTGAAATTTACCAAACTTTTATCGTATTTATCCAAAGATTTTTTTCCCGTTGGCTATTTCTTCCACCATCACCTCTTTGTTGTTTCCTAAAATTTTTGGAATGCTTGGTTTGATGTTTTTCCTCTGAGTGGATCAGGCTAAACAACAAAAATAATGGTAAATATGAATTCAAAACGTGTCTCACACTTTGCTGTAAGCTGTACAACTGAAAATCTTAAGGAAAGAACTAAGATATTCTTGAGGTAACTTTCATTTAAGAATCTTCTTATGAACTTGATGTCTTTCTTAAGAATGACGAGGTTCAAGGACGTTTTCGTGTAAAGGAAGAACTGTTATGGAAAATAACCTAACCGCAGCTGTTGAGTACTGTCTTGTGGGGGCACACCTGGACTGCCTGCGCTCCCACAGATCCCACCAGAGGAACTCCCAAACAGATGGGAGACTCTGGCAAGGCAGAACGCAGATTCGAGAGTGGCAGTGGGACTTAATGACAAAACCGGACTCGAGATCGGGATCTACTGACTGCGAATCGGTACCTTGGACACAGAACTGGGGCTTGCGGTGATTGGATTTTCCAAACGTCCACACAAAAAGGGTTCACAAAAATCCCAGAACCTCTGAACCCTAGCAAGAACCCGTGGAACGAGCCACAAGACTCTCAATTAAATAAATCTAATTTTTAAAGATTATTAAGTAGTAAACTACAGATTGGTCTTTAGGAAGGCCCATAAATAGGCTCCCCGCTTTCTTACTAAAATCTGACACCGCTGACCCACGCTTCAGCTTTTCCTCAGCGTCCTGCTCGCGTCTGACCCCGCAGCGGAGGAAATGTTTTGTTTGATACTCAAGTGTGAAGAGAACTGCCAAGACTCATTAGTCTTCCACCGAGAGAGAGAAAACGGGGAGAAAGAAAATGTTTGTGCTGCTCAAGACGGTCGAGGCTCAGCCGCGCGATCAAAGTTAATGGACGGCAATTGGCTGTTAAATATTCCCGTATGTTTGGCCACGTCGGATTGAGCAAACTGCACTTCGCTTTAATAGACGTGGCCTGGTGTTTCTTATTTTTTAAAAAGCGAGAGAGAGAGAGAGAAAGAGCGCGAGAGAGTGAAGGCTGTCCCGTGACAAACGCTCCAATGTGGTTTTTGCGCAACATCTGTCCTGTATTTTGATTTGTGTTTCATGTGCTGGCGGAGGATCTGGCAACTCGAGACGAGCCGTTTCTCTCACTGCTTTATCTCAATAAGGAAGCTATTACGCTTCATTTCGACACGTCCGAAGCCAAGGACGGTTCTCCTGAAGCTAAAACAGTGAGCCGTAGTTCCAGGACGCTCTCTCTTTTCAGATTAGGATCAGGTTCAGACGCGGCGCGGGCATCAGTTCTGCGTTATGCCACGTTACGGACGTGACATTTTAATTTATACACGCGATACATTTCAACCGTCCCTCCGTCTGCACAGGTCAGCATCACACAGTGCTTTGTACTGACTTTTTATTTCTCTACTTTAAGTGTTTATAAAGCACTTTCATGACGAGTTGTGCTGTAGATAAAGCAGCTACTGGAAATATTTATGATTATCTTTACTACTTTATATATTATTAGCATCATCACACCACTTTAGAAATAAGCCCATTACTAATACAAATAATATATTGTGTACATTAATGTGTATATATTTTTTATTAAATATTCATAGTAATATAAACGTAAAGTAATTTACAGTACAGCAAGCAACTTGCTTACTGACTTTTAGTCCATAAAACACAGGTAAATATGTAGTGAACATTCTTAGTGACATATATTCTTAAAAAAATTTATTATATAATTATTAGTATATACTAATTAAAGGAAATATTCTGTGACAAAGTAATGTATTTTTATTATATTATTATTATATATTATATTATTTTATTATTTATATTTAGTACTACATGTCACAAAGTAAATATATTCTGAGTAAAACCTTTAGTGATAAGACAAGTACTATACATTTTCATAACAGTGATCGTAACAACTAACTAAAGTTAATACATAAAATATAATTAAAAGGTAACATTTGTATTATTCTAGTTAATACATCGTTTAGTAAAAAATATTCTTAGTAATATTATATGGAATATATTTCTAGATAACGCAATATATTTTTTAGTGCAAACATCACTTGTAAAAATAACCCTAGTAGTAATATAACATATTAAAAATAAAGCAATATATTGATATATTGATGTAAAACTGATAAAGGCTCTGATGGCCCTGGTTTTTAAGAGCCAGCTCCAGGAAACAGCAGTTCATGAGGGCCTGGGTTTTTCAAATCCCGAGTGGGGCTTGCTATACGCAGTTTGGGTGTGGTGCGGTATAGAACCCTGCGATGGACTGGAACCGTGCCCAGGGTGCACCTCTGGCTGAGAAAGTGATTTTTTTATTATTATTCTGTATAATACAAGAAGCTTAATATACTAATTGAATATTCGTAGTAAAATCTTTAAAATGCAACATTATATGTACTGACTAATGTTTATATATTCTTAGTGAACAATAACCCTAATAATGCAAACATAAGTAATATTTTGTTGAAAATATTTGTAATATGTACTAATATATGAATTTCTGTATCAATGCTAGGTATTTTAATGCTTATATAATCTTTACTGATCGTGTCCTTACCAAAGGCATGCATCATGTAAGAGAACACTTGCAAAAAGTCATAAAAGTGTGTTAGTTATGGGATATTATATTCCCCTGCAACCTACCGTGCTCTGTGTGTGTGTGAGTGTGTGTGCGGTAGCAGTGGGGTTTCCCTTTATGGCTCGGACTAAATTAGATACAGCATATGCATTTCAGAGCCATAAATATGAACCTGCTGTGGTGTTGTTTACACTGCAGAAGTGCAGCAGCACCGGCAGCTCATGTTTAGATCGGACCTGAACGACGATTAGGAAAACAGGACGGTGCAGGAAAAGTGGCGAGCGCAGATTTCATTAGTTCAGTTTATTCTTAGATTTATAATAGGTAAATAAAACATGTAGTATAAAGGTTGTGCTGTCCAGAGGAAAAAAGATATGTTTGGTAGATTTGTTTTGGACTAAACTTACTAAATTACATTTAGAGGGTCAGGGTTTCCTCCTCAAGAAATTTTTCCTTGCCACTGTTTCCCTACGTTGCTTGTTAAGACATTTTTGAGCAGAACCTCTACAGATCTAAAATCTTAATTGTACTATTTGTAAAACTGCACTTTGCTTTTACTTAACGCTTAGAGGTCCACAATTATGTCTGCGTCTTTTTCTGACATTCTAATCAAGTCTGATACGTCTTGTGTTGAAACAGAAATATAGTCGGATTAGCTTCCTTTTTGTTTTAAGGCCACAGAAGACTTAATGCTAGGAATTTATCATCTGGCTTTCAGTTCTGTCTGTGTTACTCGGTGCAGTATTTACTTAATTAGTGGTTCGGTTGGGTTTAAAAACATATGCCAGATACCTACATGGTAACATTTTACAGGTTTAACAAACACAAAATCAAAAAACATCAAAAGTCAAACTCAAACCTATAAAGTTGTAAAGGTCTTCGTTTCTCCTGTTAGTGTTTTGCACTTAAATCTCTACAAGGCTCTCTGGAACAAAGTTCTATTACAAAAAAGCGCACCAGAAACAAATTCGGACGTTATCATCTGTACTTGCGTGTATTTACGTCTCATTCAGCTACTAAGCTCAAGGTTTAACATAAACTTACAACCTCAACCGATGTTTAAGGGTTCTAGTCCCGGATAACAAATCTGCTAAAGGCTGTAATCAGATATAATACTTAGCGTTAAATATTAGTTCTGTTTTCAGGGGTGTGCTCCAATTTCTGCACATTTCCGACAGATTTGTTGCGTTGACAAATGTTAAAACAACATTTTGTAGTGTTGCTACAGTGTTGCTAGTGATGCTACAGAAATACTCACCCATTAAATAAAATAAACCAACATAATGCATTTGTATGTAAATAATACAATATTGTGTCGTGTTTTCTCCTCTGTTTGTTCAGTGTGTGTTTGTGATGAAAACTGCTGTCACACAGTAATGAGCAAACCTGCTTATATATATACACACACACACACACACACACACACACACACACACACACACACACACACACACACACACACACACACACACACAGCTACTCCCCGTTTTATGATAGGGTTTATGTTCTGACAATCCATCGTTAAGCTGAATTTGTTGTAACTTGAGGGGTTCAATATATAATGTATATTGCTAAGCACTGCATCCCTCCAACTTACCTTAAACTACAGTCCGGCAAAATCATTAACATAAAGCTTATTTTATAATAAAGGGTTGAATGTGTGTTATTTGTTGAATAAATGTATTGACAGTAAAAAATTATCGGGAGACCACGGCTTTTCCGCACTACAGTTCCCAACGTTCATCACTCCTGCCACGTGACTCCCTATATCATGCACTGCCGAACTCCTCATCAGAGGGTGGGACAGTATCGTTACTGCGTTATTTCTCTCCCGGCAAAGTTTGAAATTACAAATGTATTTGTGTTTATTATCGGATTCCCATCATAAAATAATAAAAAAATTTGTCTTGTACATGTCTAATTCACGTCTGAATGAAAGAAAACTAGTACGAGTGAACCCTTGCGACAGCAGCTATCAGAAAAGAGAATTGCAGCCTTGTAAGGCAGAAAACAACACTAACGTTACCTTTCGCTTGTTAAAAGAAGATTTACTACAAAAATAAGAATTATTGTATTGCTCAGCCTACTATGGCACTTTTTAATTAATATTATTGTTTAAAATAAACCCATTTATTAAAAAAAAAAAAACAGGTTAAAATGAACACATCTAATTTTTTTTTATTTATTAACCATGCTGTTAATACCAATGCTTTAATACCGATTGTTATCAACATGCAGTCATTTTAAATGTCACATTTAGAGCGTATTAGTCCAAATCCTCTAACACAGCGCCCCGGTCGTGTCCTAGTTACACTCCGAAGCTACACGACCCCCCGGAGCATCGACCCGCATGGCGAGCATTAATGTCACTTTCCAGTACAGATAATAAAATGCTGAGAAATGGATAGTATATTTTTTTCACTCAATGAATTATTCATATTTTACAAAGACAGGACAAATCCATAAACCACTCATCAGCAAGCTGATCTCAGTATCGATCCGACCCGATATTCCGCCCTCACATGGGACAAACGACTCTAGGAAACCGATACAGGGACAAAAGTATCCGTTGGGTATTCGTACGGTCCTGAGGAGGATGGCGCTATTTCATCTTTCACAATCTCACCATGCTCCTAAACATGTAATTGAGTCTCTATGGAATCTATTTCTGTATTTTATGTTTTATCATTTGTATTTTCCTGTGACAACAGCCCATGCTCCATTTTCTATCTTAAAAAGATGAATCACTACGGAACGGTAACTCACTAAAACAACTGTACACTGGAGTTATTCTACTGGGTGATACCGAAAAATAAATAAATCAATAAAATATAAAAACAAATCCATAAACGCTGGACAAACTCACAATGCTTCTGAGCAAAACACATTCCAGATTTGTATTTGTATATTATTTAAAAATATATTTTTTTCTTTATTTGTTTTGTATCACACAGCATCATAATACATCATACACACCTTTATCTGCTTTATGTTTTAATCACTTGTAAATAATTGAATAAGTAAATTGGAACATAAACAGTAAAGAAAACAAAACATTAAAACAAAACAAAAAAAACAAAATGGAGACTGTTTTATTAATAATAAACACTCAATTTTTAAAACAAATCCATCAACATTGAACAACCTCAATTTCTGAGCCAAAAGAAATTTAGATTTTACTTTTTGCAGTTATATTAAATCAATTACCACCTATTTTTTTTCTACTTTTTCTAAAAATAGCATCATAACTACAATTTTGTGCATTTCATTTGCTTTATATCTTTGAATTAGTTAAAACATTAAAAACAAAACAAAAAAACAACATTACATTGCATTAACCAAACTTTATTCTGTGTGATTTCTGAATGACCTGAGAGTGTAAAGTCTGATAAAAGCTGATAACATCATTCTGTCCTTGCATGCACACTTCTGCGTACGAGAGAGTGTGTGTACGTGTGTGTGTGTGTGTGTGTACACATGTGTACGAGTGTGTGTGTGTGTGTGTGTGTGTGTGTGTGGGGAGAGAGAAAGGTTTGAGAGCAAAAATAATACGAGGCTCTGTGTAGGACGAACTTCCCTGCCTGAGTTGAGTACGGCTTAAATTATAGCGCACACACACACACACACACACACACACACACACACACACACACACACACACACACGCGCGCGCACACACACGCGCGCACACACAGACGCGCGCACACACAGACGCGCGCACACAGACAGACAGAGAGAGAGAGACAGAGAGAGCGAGAGAGAGAGAGCGAGAGAGACAGAGCGAGTGAGAGAGAGAGAGACAGAGAGAGAGCGAGAGAGACAGAGAGAGAGAGAGAGAGAGCGAGAGAGAGCGCGAGAGAGACAGAGAGAATTGAATTGAGAGAGAGAGAGAGAGACAGAGAGCGAGAGAGAGAGAGAGACAGAGAGCGAGAGAGAGAGACAGAGAGCGAGAGAGAGAGACAGAGAGCGAGAGAGAGAGAGAGAGATGACATGGCAAACCATGACTCTTTTAGCACCCACAGTAGTTTAGAAAAACACACTGTTTATTTAAATTCCACTTTCTTTTTTCCCCTCTGTTTCTTTTGTTCTTCTCTGTTTGTTCTATTTTTGAGATTCAGATTTACTTACTTGCATTATGTTTTAAGTTAAATACTGGCAACACTTTGTTGTAATAAAGTGCATTGTTACAGAGTTTGATACGATATGTAAGACATTATTTTAGATGATTTCAGATGCATAGCGGTGCAGCAGGTCGTGTTGGTGTTGCACAGTTTCAGGGTTCCAATGGTTGCTCTTTGGCATGTTCTCCAAATAGTTGACAAACAGCTACTGTATAACTAATTATTTTATTAGTGATGCTTTTTTGATATGCCTTAGTGTTTTGCTTCTTGGTTTATTTTATCTGAACTTTATGTTCATTACTCAATTCATTCCTTCTTTTTGCTGTAACCGCTTTTGTCTTTCTTTCTCTAACACTTTTTTGACAAAATCCTTATTGTCTTTTTCATTCTCTCTCTCAAACATATGTTCTCTTTCTTTGTTTTCTTTCTGTCTCTCTGTCTTTTGGTCTTTACTGCTTTCTTTCGTTTTTTTTGTTTGTTTTCCAATCTATTTCTTTCTTTAACACATTTTTCTTCTCTCTTTTTTTTTCTTATTGTCTTCTTTCTGTTTCTCTAACGCATGTTTTCTGTAACCCTGTTTTTCTGTCTTTCCTTCTCTCTCAAACTCTTGTTGTCTTTCTTTCTTCCTTCTTTCTGTCTTTTGGTCACTGCTGCTTCCTTTCTTCTTTTCCAACCTGTTATTTCTTTCTCTCATCCCTTTCTTTCTTTCTCTTATTGCCTTCTTTATTTCTCTCTCGCTCCAACACGTACTTTCTGTAACTCTTCTTTTTTTCCTTTTTTCGTTTTTCTTTGTCTCTCTGTCTATTGGTCATTACTGCTTGCTTGCTTTCTTGTTTTCCAACCTATTTCTGACCTTTTCTCAAAGGTCTCTAATACATTTTTCTCTGACTCTTGTTGCCTTCTTTCTCTCTCCAAAACGTTTTTCTCCAACTCTTTTTTTCGTTCTCTTTCTCTCTCTCGCCTCGAACACATGCTTTCTGAACCCCGTCTTTACTTCTTTCTCTAACTTTTGTTCTCTTTCTTTCTGTCTCTCTGGCTTTTGGTCACTGTTGCTTTTTTTTTTCTTTCTTTCTTGTTTCCAACCCATTTCTTTCTTTCTTTCCATTTCGTTTTTCTCTAACTCTTTCTTTCCTTTTCTTATTGCCTTTTTTCTTTCTCTAACACATGATTTCTGTAACACTGTCTTTCTTTCCTTCTTTCTCTAACTCTTGCTGTTTCTCTTTCTTTCTTTCTGCCCTGTTTTCCAACGTATTTTTTTCTCTCTTTCTTTCTCGAATATGTTTTTGTGTTTTTCTCTTTCTATGTTTTTCTTTCTCTTTCTCAGAGCGGAGACGAACGCAGATATCGACCTTGCCGACTTTGACAGCATGTGTAAATGTGTTTAAATCGTATCTTTAATGACGAGTGCAGAGCAGTGGAACTTCGCTGCTCCTTTCTCCTTCACGCCCCATTTTTAGAATAATTAATATTATTATTGGAATAATTATTATCATCAGTTTGTTGTATCTTCACCAGTTTATTATTTTTAGAGTGCCCTTCTCGGTCAGAGGTACAGTATTTTTACCATGACAGCAGAACGAGGTAAGGATTTCTATATAAATAACTAATGAATATCAAGCTGTCAACCGTTATCCGAACATTCCAGTAACGAGGTACTCCCAGCTTCATTTATCTCTTTCACTAACGTATTTATAGCTCACCGATCCCTCGTCATTCCCTAAACTCCAGCAGGTTTATCAAAATAGAGAAGCAACTCGTTTGAAAGTGAAATAAGCCATTATCATAACTTTCCCTGCACTGTGCTCCTCGGGTGTGTGTGTGTGTGTGTGTGTGTGTGTGTGTGTGTGTGTGAGCTGGGATTGACTTTGTGGATTTTACTGCGCGTGTTTTTGTGTGTCTAGACGCGCCGCCCTCATGGGTATGTTGGAAAGAGTAGAGAGAGAAAGTCGAGCTTCAAAAGCAGCAGCATGTCAAGCTTCTCTCAACACACACACACACACACACACACACACACACACACACACACACACACACACACACACACACACACACCACAACATCACAGCTGAGTTACACCGGGTCAAGAAAAAACATTATTAATAACTTCGCAGCAAACCACGTCGACAAGAAAAGACACGTCTCATGCGTGAACACGTTTAATATATATTCTTACATTTATTTGCAGAAGAAATCGTAATAAAGCTAAATATAGCTAAATCTTGTATACATCTTGTATATTAAATATAATATAGCTAAATTTAGCTAAATCTTGTAAAAATCTTGTAAAAAATTGTAGAAGAAATAGATGTATGTATGTATGTAACATGGCTATTACTAGGCAGTTATTAGAATGACTTTACATATGAATTTAGAATTTCTTTAAAATATTTAAATTCACCAAACGTACTATTAAAGCTTACCAATATAAAGTTACACAGAAAAAAACATTTGACAGATTTTACATATAGATACTAATGGATTATATATGATTTTATTACATATACATTTTTTCATCTTATATTTGGTATATAATGTATGACATATCATAAATATTTAAATATGTGCTGTATCTAATTGTATTTATGGCTTTATTTCTTCCTTTTCATGCTCCAAGTCAAAACAGTTAATGGCTCGATGAAATAAAGTTTTTACCACCATTACAATTTGAGACTTTTTTAGCTTATTTCTTTTGTCTTGTTTTCATTTTTTAATGCAACAATTTGACTTTGTTTTTTTTTGTTTTTTTGGTCCAATCAATTTGGTTGAACTGAAAAATTAAGGCCAATTAAAATGCCTTCAAATAAATTCTACCTCTCTGACAACTAACATATTCATAGTTTACTTTTACGTTCATCTTCCACTATCATTTCAGGCAGCTTCATATGAACCTTTCGAAAGTAAAGCATAAGATTTGGCCTTGAATTAATTATTTCCCTTTTATTTGTCCTCTGACAGAACATCTAACTACTAAACTACGCCCAGTAGTGATAAACGTTTCTTTTTGGAATGCGTTACTTACGGTGTCATTACAAGGCTGAGCGTACTCTATCGTGAGGTGCAATTTGTTGCGTCACAGACCTCTACGAACGAAAATGAAAGAAGAAATAAAACACGGAGCCTTTGGTCCCCTCGCGCAGCAGGATCACCCATAAACCACTTCACCTCCGAGCGTCCTAGAGAAACTCGTGAGACTCGTTATCCGTGCTTCTTAAGCACTCGTAAACACCGTCGAGCTTAAATGAGCGGCGATGGATGAGCTCTAAGGCCTTTAACAGGCCTCGCTAAGCGTTTAGTACCGAAGCGCAGGCGTGGGAATCGTGCGCTGATCAATGGAGAAATCCCACTGCCCGTTAAACTAAAAACCAAACGGGCGAGAAATCAGAGGTGAATCATCGTACATCCTGTGCGTCCTTATCATCAAAAGTCACGGATTTGTATGCTTACGGCTTCCTAGGAACGTTAAATCGTTCATTCGGTCATGCTCAGGTGCTTAGAGGATTCCTGCGGTTCATTCAGGTTTAATATTTAGACTTTTTTAAGACTCTTAGGGCTCTTAGCTGCTTCTGAGTCGGTTCTGGTTTGTGTGTGTAGTTGACAGAGCAGGTAGAAACAGGTGTTGATTTTACTAGTTGAATTCGGACATCTTTTATTGGACTGTCGCTTAGGGGTGGGCAATAGGACGATATTTTATCGTATCGTTATACATTTTTTCAGGGTAAACGGTACGCTTTTCTGAGCGTATGGAGGATATCGTGGGACTGTGGTAGCCTAGCGGGTAAATTACTGGACTCTAGACCAGAAGGTCCAGGGTTCAAATCCCACATCTGCCAAGCTGCCACTGTAAGGTCCTTGAGCAAGGCCCTTAACCCACAATTGCTTGGACTGTAAGACTGTATCAATTGTAAGTCGTTCTGGATAAGGGTGTCTGCTAAATGCTGTAATTGTAAATATCGTCGGTGCTTAAAGAACACTCACCTTCTTAGGAGGAGTGTAATCAGCCCTGTTTAAATGGATGAAGTGCAGCACATTTTGAATACAAATCTCATTAAGTACGGGATAATATCTGAATAGTAGTTTTTAAGAATCTGTCGCTACTGATGCATTGTTGTCTGTGATAACGTATATCATGATAAATATCGTGTATCGTGATAATGACTTCAATTATCGTGGTATAATATTTGTACCATAATGCCCACCCCTACTGTCTCTACCTTTTGTGTCGTATAAACAAACGGAAATAACGTCGGATTCTGCTACTCAGATCTACGGTGTGAAATGGATCAACTGCAGGACAAGCGATAGAAAATATTTTTCGGAAAATGCAACGGTGCATTGATCTTAAAAGAGCATAAAAGACCTCCATAAAAAATGCCTTTGAACAATGATAACATAACAGTTTGATTAAATACAAAATGGATAACAGATAAATCAGTTATTACTACATTGGAATTCAATAATTATTCCGTAACGTCGTCTTGACTTCACTTCACTCTCCATTTCTCTTTTGTTGGTTTGTTTATTTATTTAACATCGGCACCAATGGCAATTCACGGCAGGAGCATGTTTACATCTATACTACACTTCTGTACATTTATATTTACGTAATTTTATTAATTTATCCAGATCGGCTTACAACTTATAGAATCTTTCCAGTCAAGCAATTCTGGGTTCTTGGCAGAGGTGGGACTTGATCCCTGGACATTCTGGTCTACAGTCTAGTACCTTATCCACTTAAGTCAACATGTCCCACACTTGTACTGGGCCAATTTAGAGCGACCAATTAACCTAACGCATATCTTTGTAACGTGGGACGCACTCGGAGCAAACCCAGACCTGAGGTCGGGATCGAAAGACATATTTTAAAAAGACATATTCCCTCAGCATAACAAATTTAAATCAGTGAAAGCCATGTTGTTGGTTTACAGTCCCAACTTACAGCTGTTAATTTCAACCTTAATTCTTTCCAGCCTCTCTTTTCGTCCTTTGTTAATTCTACTGGACGACACATTTGCTCGGTGGGTAACACTGTTTCCACACTGCAAGAAGGTCCTGGGTTCGAACCCAAGTGGAGCAGTCTGGGTTCTTTCTGTGTGAAGTCTGCATGCTCCCCAAGACATGCTTTAGGTTAATTGATTATGCTAAAGTGTCCCAAGTGTGTGTGTGTGTGTGTGTGTGTGTGTGTGTGTGTGTACAATGTGTGGGCCCTACGATGGACTGGCGCCCTGTCTAGGGTTGTTCCTGCCTTGCACCCTGTGCTGCCAACCAGGCATCAGTCTCCCGCAACCCTGACCCGGGATTAAGCGGATAAGAAAGTGAACGAACAAATGCTGATCCACTGCCTAAATCAAAACTCACCTCAAACTAGGGATTTTCCTTGCCACTGTCACCTCAGGCTTGCTCAATTAGGTATCGGCCTTATATAAAGAAGATAATACAAAACTGTAAAGCCGCTTTGAGACAACGTTCCATCGTAAAAAGCGTTATAGAAATAAATCAGATTCTTACTGAGCAGGCTAATGGCCAAGTTTATCGCTTTAGTAAAGTTAATGAAGTGCAGCATTAAGACAAAATTCAATCGACTGCTTGACTGCGGCTCAGCTACAGATTTTAGAACTGGACCTATCCGTTTGCAGATTGACACAAAATTGCCTCTCGACCACCTCGTCCAACTTTCCGGTTGTGCATTGCTTTGTTAGTAATAAATGCTTTAATAACAAATAATGATTCGGTCCGCGGTGTGTGTTTGGATGCGATTTGAAACCCCGACAGGGTAACGTTGTAAAAGGTTGTACATAAGGCTAAATCAAAAGCACAAAGACGGGTCAAAGCATTTCCGGCTTTCAGCTCCACGAAAGCCATTTTGGCTCGTCACAACTACCAAAGCCATAAAAATCCCGTTTGTGCGTTGGCTAAAAACGATTCACCGCATATTTATGGCGCACTCTTACGAGGAATGGTGTCGTGTTGAAGCCGGAGTGAAAGACGATCAATCCCGAGAAGATGATGTTCTACAAGATGGAAGAGGCAATAAAGGAGCAGAGCGACTGAAAGCTCTTGTCGATCTCGGCTCTTCCTTCAGCGCTTGCCGAGATCTTCACATTCACCGCTAACTCGGTCCAGATGTTCCTACTGTAGACCGTACGAAGATCCTCCTCTGCAACCCGTACCTAATTACTCCCTGGGCAAACAATTTGTCTTTCTGTTTAATTCGTCACATTTTCCCCTCATCCCGGCCGGCATCGCACGGCCCTCGCGTGCTCGCAAACTGTAAAATAAATAAACACCTGAAAAACAGCTCGTTCTCTCTCTCTCCCTCTTTCAGTTCCCTCTCGGAATTTTTTTTTCCTGCTTTCGCCGCGGCTATCAGAGGCTCCTTTGTTCCTCTGTCATCTGTCATTAAGCAATCAGGCCGATTCTTCCTGTTGGCCGGAGGAAGGACTTTGGCTACCGAGCTGTAGTACGTCAAAAAAATGATTATTTCAAACTACAAAAACCTGGCGTCTCCCACCCCGTCGTTCTAGAAACATCCGTATTGCATTATGCTCGCTGGCTGCCTCCGTTCTTCCTCGTGTTGTTTCTTCCCAGCCGCCGACGGATGTAGCGTATGTAAACACCACGCTAACGGCTCATAACTAAATGCTACGCTCCAATTTACAGCATCATGCAGCCACTCATCGCTGAATTTTTATTCGGTTGTGTATCGTAACTTTATCTGACACGACAAGACTGGGAATCAACAACCCAATCACAATCGATACGCATTTTTTCCTAACAGTAAATTCATTTGAGCACTTTCACAAAATGCGAGGCTTATTATTCGCCCTCTGTCAGATTTTTGTGAACTTTCGATGACAAAAACTCACTGACCAATCACAGAGAAGCAGCGCCTGTACTTTCGCTCTGCCTCTCCGTTGGCAGCCTTTTCATACTTTGTAACAAGACTTTTCTTTTTCTTTTTTTGTTTTGGTGTCCTTTACAGTTGCTGTCCATTGTTCCCTCTCTTCCTTGGAGTCACGGATAAATTTTACTCGCTTATAAAATGTTCAGGTTATGGACTATAGTAATATTAATAAAAACGAATAGTCATTAATATATGAGAAAAAGCTTAAACGCTGTTTTATGAGATGCTGTAACTCTCAGTGCTCCAAAATCCAAAATCGGATGTACCTGATCTCAGCATTTTAATTTTTCCATGAGCAGTAATCATCACTTGAAGAAGACATTTTGTGCTTGTACATTTTTGGCTGCATCAAAATTATTAAATAAAAACATGCATAGTTTTGAGGTGAAAACTCAGTGTTTCACATTTTCGCTTCGCTCAACAATATCCATAATCCACATCCCAAACAGATTCTCTTAACCCCAACTCCAATTCACAGCCTGACTATGGTACGAAACAAACACATGAGAGTTCTAGTGTTGTACAGAATCATTATTCTAGTTCATCTTATAATCCTGACTCGATCAGGATGAATTAAACCTATGCCGTACTACACAGAGACAATGAGCTGGATTTTACCCCAGTTATCGGATTACTCATTGCCTGTATACCAGTTACCTGATTTCCTAACACGACACACTTGCCAGGTCCACTTGTTCTAAATCTCTATTTGACCTATTTTTCCATTGACTGCAGCAGATTTTTTTGAGGCGGGATCTGGCAACCCTGGAATTAAACGGCTATCGATTCTGAAACACAGTACAGGAGGTCCTCGGGTTACGTCAGTCCCGAGTTACAATGTTTTGTGGTTACGACACATCTCCCATTTACTGTATAAAGCCTTGTTTCGACTTAAGTGGTTTTGCGTCGTAAATGTCGTAACGCAAACTTCGTGTTTGGTGTGCGCAGCGGAAGAATACACGGTTACGCGGCTCGTTTTTTAATAATTACTGTGTTAGGATAGGATAAGTGCTTACAGTATGTTATTTACGTACAGTATGTACGTATGTTCCAGCTTACACCGAAAATCGGTTTACGACGCGACGTAGGAACGGATCAACGTCGTAAGTCGAGGGCTACCTGCATATACTCAAAAAAATGAATACTTTTATTATTTCATATTTGATTTTGAAATTTACGTCACATCTCTGTGAGATTATTGGCTGGTTGCAAAAGTAGAAATACGAGTCATTTAAACCTGGAGCTTACCCGTTATCTGATTACTCAAGCACATGTAAACTTTGTCAGATTACTGGCAAAATCTAAATTTTCTTTATTTCATTAACAATCTATCTATGGGAAGAGTACATTTGCATGGAGGAACGAACTACGCTCAACACGTCCGAATCATAAGGATTACTCAACTAAAATACACCGATAGATGTGTTACTACCAGTCCAGTTCTGGTTCTGGGTGAGCAGAGTAACAATAGTGCAGTCTGAGCGATTCCAGCCATCATCGCAGCATTCCTCCGACTCCACACGCTTGGGCCATGTGAAAACACCAAAGCTACGGTTCGCAGGTTCTCAATGCCGCCGCTAAATTCGCGAGGTCTGTCATCTCTAAAGGGGAGGAGGGGGAGGGGGTCGCGACCCCAAAATTTATCTTCGGCCACCCCCTACACCCTCTACCCAATCCGCACGAGAGAGAGAGAGAGAGAGAGAGAGAGAGAGAGAGAGAGAGAGAGAGAGAGAGCCTGTAAGTCAGATACAGGATTTAGGGAACAAAGCGAGTTCTTCAGACCCACTTTCATTCCAGTCCACCGGTTGTGCTTGAACAGTCAAGGAATTTAAACACGGAAAGGCATCACACGTAAAACATGCGGGTAAACGAAAAGTAGCAATAAAGCAAAGAGAATGCAGAACATTAAGGATCTACATTTCATGCTGATCTAACGCCATTTAATTTAAGATTAATTTTATTCTTCTTAACAAATAAACTTAGATCCTCAAAAGGTTTAATGCTACTATGACTTTTTATAATGCTTCAAATTATGACATACGCAAGCTGTTTCATTAAGTCTTTGTCTTAGAATCTCTGTCTTCATTTGTGAAAGTTGAAAGAATCTTTTTTAAAAGACTACAAAGACCTAAAAGCTGTTACAATATTGATTACTTCAGCTTTTCAAGTTCATTATGGTACACGTTTAGCATCACAGTTTTAAAAAGATGAAATTCCAGCAAAATGATGTTTAGATTGATTTGAAAAGTAAACACGCACAAAACAGGAATCCTTAAAAAGAAAAGGAAAAAACAAACAAACAAAAAAAAAAGGCATCTTCATATGTACTTACTACAAGACAAATCAAAAAGGAACCGCTGTGTGGAGTGCATGTTCTTCCTCTGTATGCATGAGTTTCCCCCGTACTCAGCTTTCCTCATGTTAGGTTAATTGGTATCTCTAAATTCTCCAGAGTGTTCGACAATTTGTAACCTTGCTCCTGTCATGGCTAATAATATGTATTCATTTCTATTATTTCTTAATATGCATTTAGTTTCTGTTTATTCAAACAATTACTATAAAGTTTTTAATTAGTTTTTGAGCCCTTCCGAGATTTTCCTTGCCACTGTCGTCCCACGTTTGCTCAATTTGGGACTGGCCTTGGATATCAGCAGATATAAAATTCCTAAGCTGCTTTGAGACAATGCTCTATAGGTATAGAAATTAATCTGGCTTTAACTCAATAACCCTAAAAAAATAGCCTATCACTTAAATTATCGCTTTTTTCTTTAATCTTCACTTATTTGAACTTTGTATTTCACACTAACGTTACTCAGTAGTGTTATATAAACCTTTTGTAACACGCCGTCTTAGAGCATGGTAGAGAACTGTCGTCTTTTTTGTAGATTTTGTTGTAAAAACAAAATTATTGCATAAAAGCAACAGGACACTCAATGTCTTGTGTTAATGCGGATAACATCATGACTGCAATTATCTATGGCACTCACCGCGACGTTATTTGCGATAACACTCCCCCCTCGTGATGTACTGCGTAAATATAAGATATAAAAATAATATGATGTTCATTTTGACTGATGATTCTGTCTCTTGTTGCATAAACAAACAAATGTGTCAGATCGTGCAGACTCCCATCTACAGGAGATTTAGGGAGAAAAAGACGATGCAGGAGCATTCATTCTTAAGTTACTGTTTATAAAGACGTCATGAGCAGTGACTGTTCCAGACATATTTTCTCTTGCGCAGTGGAACAAAATAACATGAAATAGGGTATAGATGATAAATATACTTAATTTACATAAATCAGTAGTACACAGAATGCTCTAGCTCCCATATATTGCCATGCAACAAATATATGACTCAAAATTGTATAAATATATTAGAGTGTATATAATGCCATAAAAAAGTTTCATATTTCCTATATTTTCCTAGAACTTCGTGCACGTCTTTAAATGAGTCCCGATTTTAAGGTTCAATCACGTTCAACTCTCCAACCAGATGCATTTTGGTATTTTTTCAGTAAGCAACATCTGACAAATTGGTTCTTGAGTCGTATTAACAGAACAGATCCAACAAAACAGCTTCGGTCCATCTTCCGCACCCAAAACGCTCCCAAATCTCCATGTGAGGTCACACATCCCTCCCGCCATTCACCCGAAACCCTCCCTCCTGCCCTCATCGGAGAGTGTGGAGCCCTAGAGAGAAAAAGAAGGGCAGTGGGTCAAAGTCTTTTCCTCTTTGGAACTGGGAGAGACGGCCCGCGTAAGAGCAAAGGTTCTCGGGGTCAAGATTTTAATTCTGTTAAAGAACAGCTGGTTTGAGTTTCTCGGCATGTCACCCCCCCAAAACACACACACACACACACACACACACACACACACAAATCTAGGGAGATGAAAAATTTGTTCAGAGGGGAACCAGTAAAATAAAAGAGGTTTACGGTCTAAAGCCCCTCTTACCCTCAGCATTAGCCTGGTATGTAAAACGTCAGCACTGAGGAAACGACGAGTTGCTTTTGCTCTGCATCCCGAGTAAGCAAGCTTTGCCCTTATAATCTCGAAATATCAATTATAAAATCTTTTTTAAACTATAAAACTTCCATCTCTACTTCAATAAACTGAATCAAACCTTTTATGACACTGCAGCTGAACACTGCGATCCTCTTTCCATCTGGACCACTAACGGGACTCCCAAACATCCAAGCCTCCTCCAACAGCAGGCCCTGGTGGGTGGGTGGGTGGGTGGGTGGGTGGGTGAGCTGGATGGAGGGGAATTTGGGGGGGACGCCTATAAATGGCAAACTAATAACAGATTTTCAGTCTGCTCTGAGCAGGAGAAAAAGGCCCCGGGCCGTGCTGGTGTGTGGCTCGGCAGCAATCAGAGGTCATAATTTCATTGGCGGTTAGCATCAGGTTCAATTTTTCTAGTATGTTACGTTTAGCAGAAGGTCTGGTTTGCGTTAGCGTGGGCTCGGAGCTGTGGAACGCGACGGCCTCTCCAAAAAACGAGGGCCAAGCCAAGGGAGCGGTGGATGCACTGGTTACTCCAGGGATGCCTGTGATCTTCTGAATTCCAGGCCTGTTGTTTATTTAGGGCAGACCATCGTAAAAACGATACACATTTCAATCTAATGACTCTAAATTAAATATTTCAGTGCTGTGATTTTAACAAATAGAGAGTAATGACTTCAGATTCGGAATCCCAAACTCCGTGGCATGACACGGAGTTGCGTTTTTGAACTCGGTCCCGGGCGATGTTTATGTAGCGCTGGATTTAAAAAAAACATTGAGATGAGATTCCCCTCCAGTAGTCATGGCTGAACCCAGGCGGCTCCACCCTCGCACCCCTGACGGTTGTGTTTATTTTTATTAGGACGAAGCAGGTTGGGAGTGCAGGGGTGTTTGAGGCTGGAAGTGGTTTTAAGGGCGTGATTTGGTCTTTCCGTCCACGGCTTAAAGCTTCGAGACGGGAATTCCACAGTTGTTGACATTACTCACTCCGCATGGATCCGACCTGCCAAATCACACCCAATTTCACACACACATCTTAATCCCAACCTCTTCTTCTCCTTCTTCTGCAGGAGTGTGATCAGGTCCACATCGACGACGTGTCCTCGGACGACAACGGTCAAGACCTGAGGTAAAGCAACATGCCGCTCAAAAGGGACGCAGCCCTCTCTACTGACGCACTGCATGTTTTGGTGGCATCACAGAGCTTGAGTTGTACATTACTATTACTATAAATGTTATAAAAACAGTAATAACACCAGCTACATGGACAAAAAAGGTTCTTTAAGCAGGGCTCCACAAGCAAAAGTCATTAAAGATACTTTTTGAGAAATATGAAAGATTTAAAAGTACATTGCGGAAAATAACAACTACAAAGGACAAAGCCTGCAAACAAACTGTAGTGTTAGCCTGTATGATACTAAAAAGTGTAGCTTGGGGGCATTTGGCTGTGCGAGTCATTTAGGGTTTGGAGGCATCTGATTGTGCTTAGGGTCTAGCAGCACTGGACTGCGGTGGTATTCAGGGTTTAGAGGAACTGAACCGTGGTGGTGTTTAGAATTTAAAAGGATTAGAGGAATTTGACTGTGGTGGTATTCAGGATTTTGAGGAATTGGAACTATGGTGGTGTTTAGGATTGAAGGCCTTGGGCTTTGGTTGTGTTTAGGGTTTAGAGCAACCGAACTGTGGTGGTGTTTAGGGTTCAGGATTGTGAACTATAATGATATTCATGGTTTACAATAGCTGACTGTGGGGTATTCAAGGTTGAGGGACTTGGACCGTGGTGGTGTATAGGGTTTGGAAGGATTAGAGGAATTGGCCTGTAGCTGTATTCAGGGTTTACAGCCATTAGACCTTGGTGGAGTTTAGGGTTTCAAAGCTTCGGACTGGGGTGGTGTTTAGAATTTAGGGGCGTTAAGCTGTGGTGGTGTTTTATTGTTTAGAAGAATGGGAAGATTAAGACTGTGGTGGTGTTTAGGGTTGAGGATTGTGGACTGTAATGATATTCATTATTTACAGCAACGTGGTGGTGTTAAAGGATGAGAGCCTTGGACTGTGGTGATGTATAGGGTTTGGGATTTTGGACCTTGGTGGTGTTTAGGGTTTAGAAGCTTCAGACTGTGATGGTATTCAGGGTTGAGGTCAGTGGCCTGTGATAGAATTTGTGGTTTAGAGACATGGGACTGTGGTGGTGTTTAAGGTTTAGAGGCTTCAACTGATGCGTTTAGAATTCAGGGGCACTGGGTTGGGCTAGTGTTTAGAGTCACTAGTGTGTGGTGGTGTTTAGGAATTAGAATAAGAGGAATTCATCTGTGGCGGTATTCAGGTCTTACAGGAACTAAAAATGTGTCTGTGTTTGAGGTTGAGGGCCCTGGACTGTGGTGGCGTTTAGGGTTTTTATAAGAAATGATGGAATTGGACTGTGGGGGTATTCAGGATTGAGGCATTGCATATGGGAGGCGTTTAGGGTTTAGAGTCTAGTGGTATTTAGGGGTTGGAGGTATCAAACACTGGTGGTGTTTAGAGTTGAAAGGCTTCAGACTGTAGTGGTATTTAGAGGTCAGTGGCATTGTACCATGGTGGTGTTCATAGGTCTGTTGTGGAATTTGGGGTTTAGAGGCATTGGATGATCATGGTATTAATAGTTAGTTCAAGATTTACAGCCATTAGACTGATGGTGTTTAGGGTTTGGGGGTGTTATTGTCCATCTCTGTCCTTTCTAATGAAATGTTAGACTTAGTAAAGCTATGATCTCAAATCCACAACAAACAAAAATAACATACTTTTTATGCCACACCTGACAAAATGCACCGAATCCGTTTAAAGATGTACCTGAACTGAACTTTAATCTCTTTTCCAGCACATATAACTTCAGCACGGACGGTTTTCACGCCGCGGCCACCAGCGCCAACCTGTGCCTGGCAACGGGCGTGAGAGGTGGTGTGGACTGGATGAGAAAGCTGGCCTTCCGCTACAGACGAGTAAAAGAAATTTACACCACCTACAAAAACAACGTCGGAGGTAATTCCGCAATAAGCTGCTCGGGGCAAATTGCTGGGTCGGACAGGAATGGAAATGTGTGTCAACAAAAGTACTCTTGGGTTTGGGGTTTTTTTTTTTCCCGCCCACTCCACCAACTCGGTCGTGCTACGTTCCGAAATTTTCTGGAGTTGTTTGCGAAACGGAGCCAAATCAAACAAGGTTCTCTGCTCGTTTCAGGACTGCTGGGTCCGGCCAAGAGAGAGGCCTGGCTGCAACTGCGCGCAGAAATTGAAGCTTTGACAGATTCCTGGTTAACACTGGCACTGAAAGCACTCACATTAATCCACTCAAGGTAGGAAAATTACATACAGAGCGCATTAACGTGCCATACACATAAATCAGATTGGATTACACACCGGTGTTGGGTTTAAAAATGTGAAGGGTTCATTCTCGTATTCTTTCACCTTCTTATCGAGACCGGAGAAAACATCTTTTGGTGCTTTTATTCACTATTTATTAGAATTAAACACTTAAAATCATATTTTGATGCATTTCTGAAGTTATAATCCAAACAAAATTGTTTTATATCAATGCATAAAAATTGGGTCAATAATGGCAACGGAAAATACTGCATTTTTAGAGAAAGCTAATACACAAACACACTACCATTTGTTCATTTAACCTAATATTCAGATAAGGCCTTTATGTGGATCTTACTTTGACACCACCTGCCTAGACATTGTTGCAGACCAAGTGCAGCTCTTCATAACAACACTGTTCCCTAATGTCACTACCACTGTCAGAAGAAACTTCAAAATTGTTCAGCAATAGTTTGAGGTACATATAGAGAGTTCAAGGTGTGGCCCTGTCCTCCAAATTCCAAAGATACCATAGGGCGCCTTCAGGACTTGTGGAGTCCGTACCACAAGGGCTCAGAGCGTTGCTGGTTCAAGGGCCACGACGAATTGTACACGGTCTCCCTGTCTGCATCAGTTACTACATTTTTCTCCCACATTCCAAAAATGTACATTCGGTTAACTGGCATCTCTAAAGTGCCCCAGTATAAGTGAGGGTGTGTGTAATGGTCTTGAGCCCTGTGGTGCCAGTTTCAAGAATCGTAATTTTTGAACAGCTACGCGCTCTTATTTAAATCCAGTTTTTATTTTCCAGCTTGCTTTTAGTCACGCTCCTATAAAAATACAACAATTTTGAAACACCGAAAAAGTTCATTCGAGCAACACTAGGTCCACATTCCACTTTGGAGGATGCATCTTGAAATAAAGGTAGTATATTTAAAGTAGAAAATAGTCCTGGGAACAGAAATTAAATCAGCAGAACGAGCAGCGACGATGGCGATGATATCAACATCCATTCAGCGCGTTACATAATACAGAGTTTACAGCTGTTTTTAACTCGAGCAGCTGTGTTTAATCCCAAATGGCTTCCCAATCATCACACACGCACTCTGTATAGGGTATAAAATATCCTCGGGACCCTATGTAGGCTCTATGTATGCAGGAGGACGGAACACTGAATATACGGAAGTTATAAGGAAGAAAATTTGTTAGGAACCATGTTAAGAATGAACATCTAAAAGTAAATAGAAGCTAAATAAATATTAAGAGATGACACAATTAAAATACAATTTAGATTAATAAACTATAGATATCATCATATTATGAAAAGTATAATAAAAGAGAGAATATCCACTAATAAACTGGAAGGCTATGAATGTAAATCAATACATATTGAAATAACGTAAAAATATTCACATCAGCTGGGCACGATACCGGATAAATACTAGAGCAGAGATGTAAACGGAGCGTTCTGACGCAGCTCTGGTATCGTGTTAGAAAAAGGATGCTAGAAAAAGATATTTTTGTTGGAGCTCAGAAAGTTTACCACTTCGGATTATTAATTTCTCACAAGAACAACTTGCGTGACATTTCTTGACGCGAAGCCAAAACAAAGACAGTTTTAAGTCAACAGCTGATAAAATAAACAGTCAATAATCAAGAGCTGATTAGAACGTGCTTTAGTGTAATCAAAGGCTAACGTCCTGCTGCGGGTTTTTTCCCCCTTTCAGATCGAACTGCGTGAACATCCTTGTGACCACGACGCAGCTGATCCCCGCCCTCGCCAAAGTGCTGCTGTACGGCCTGGGAATCGTTTTTCCAATCGAGAACATTTATAGCGCTACCAAAATAGGTGAGTGACCTCCGTCTACCTGCGAGTTCTTCCGCGTCTGTGATGATTCGTTTAGGTTACGGAGGGATACGAAGGACAAGGGATGACGGCGGGGCCTGTGCTGGGTTTCTTCTGTCGAGCTGCGCGTGCATATGAAACCACTTCGGCATATTTATGCCGTTTCACATGGACATTGCAAACCCTCCCTCCCTCCCTGCCTCGCTCGCTCGCCTGCCTTAGCTCTAGCTCTTCAAATGCAAAATAAACTCTGTGATTTCTTGGTCCGTCTCTGAGCGGGGCGAGTGTTGCAGATCAGCGATGGATGGTTCCGTTTGAGGCCTGGATGCCTCCCTAAACTCCGGCGTTACCCATGTGAGGCTGATTTAGCTTGTTAAACTCCATTTGTCCCAGATTCAGGGAGGAGAAGCACACACTTAATGCTTTTCAGGCCGCTTTTATCCAGGCATTGATCTTATCGAATCGCCCCCGAGCTACGGCTAAGTGTTTACACTGGGTAATTTTGTGTAACTTATTGCGTATTTACAGAGCTCTCGCAAGCAGAGGGCCGACGCGTTTTGGAATAGCACTAAACCCTTCTTTTTCCTGCAGGCAAGGAGAGCTGCTTCGAAAGAGTAATTCAGAGATTCGGGAGGAAAGTGGTTTACGTGGTGGTGGGAGACGGAGTCGAAGAGGAGCAGAGCTCCAAAAAGGTAAACCACCTCAACTCAACATTCACTCATTCCCAAAAAAGTCCACTGGCTAAAAGAAAAACGGCTTTCCACAACTGAATCGGCGCTGACAGCTCGAGTGCAAAAAGGGGGCGAGACGGCATAATTACACACCTCTGAGGCAGCTTGAATGCGTGTAACGCTAGACAAGTCCTTTCAGGCATGATGAAGAGGCCGGGTCATAAACAGAGCACGCGTTTAAGCAGCTTACAGCTTTGTTTCTGCTCCGACAAGCACTGTGGGACCCTGAGACGCCTTTTGAAGTGTTGTACAGCGCGGTAGCGGCCTCATCTTGTGCTTGCTCCGCTCTTCAAAGGATTTGGAGGATTTATGTTACCTGCCGACTCTCGACAAGCCCCCTCGTACGCTGCCAAGTCGTCACGTAAACCCGACGTGTAAACGAACGCAAACCGCAAAAACATGAAGATGTTCATTATGTAATTCATTACCTGACGGAACAAACGCGGTTCCATGACAGGTTAAAAAAAGTCTGGTGAAGGACAATCTGCCTGAATCTTGAGACAGGAGTTTTTATTGTTATTTATTATACGATGCTTAGGAATCAGTCACGCATCGTCAATTAGTTACGGAACCTGCACTAATTGTAACATGCACTACATCTGCACTAACAAATTTCAGGCAAAATTCAGCCCTAACCGAGCAGTACATGGGGTCACTCTGTTCAGTCACAACGTTCTTCCATCCTCCGATTAAATTTAGCAGAATTACCCCCTTTTTCACCCAAATTTCACAGTTCAACAATGGGAGGCTTTAAACGAGTCTCTGCACTACTGAAAAGACCTTCACAATACGACAAGTGGTATCGCGATACGATTACATCATGATACATTGCGATACAATGCATAATGCGATATTCCACAGAGTTCACTGAAAATATAAAAACAGCTGAGATGCAAGTTACGGTGTACGATCTGAGTCGTCTTTTAATACATCACATCGACAACTCAGCGGACTAATTGAGAAGATTGAGAAAATCAACATAGTATATCATGTCAAATAAATATCGCGATATATTGCTTTATCGATATTTTAACACAGCCCTACTGGATACTGGGAGAAGCAATGAGAGGAGCAAAAAAAATGAAGAAAAACACAAATACAGTGGAATCTCAGAATGCAAATGCGTCTGTCTTTGACCATTTCGGACATCTAACAATCCAAACATTTTTTTTTGCCCCCAAATTTCAAACATCGGTAACACCTGCACACGTATGACCCAGTCTCAGGGTGTGTCTGAAAAGGGTGTGACTCATTCAGAGTTTGAACAAATCAGAACTCAAACAGCCTTCCCCAATCAATCAAGTTCAAATTCCGAGGTTCGACTGTATGGAAAGACAAATCCTGCCAGCTGATTAAAAGATGATTTTAAACACAGCTACAGGAATAAAGCATCGCTTTATATCCAAATATTATCCCCTTACAAACTAATCCAACACAAACAGGGCTTAAGACACATTGTTGTCTTATTTTTCGGCACCCATGTTTGTTTTCCTTAAAATAGCTAATCCGAGTCATGGTTTGCATCTCACATCACATGGTACGACCACCAAAATGTAATTACACTGTTTGATTATTTTAAAAATAAAATTTAAAACCACCTTTAATATTTGCTCTCACATTATGTATTTTCTCTGTAAACCCTAAAGGTGGCGCTGTGTGTGAAAATCCCAGATCAGCAGTTTCTAAAATACTCAGCACCAACGACTATGCCACGTTCAAAGTCACTTTCCTAAATCACGTTTTTTCCCCGTTCTGATGCTTGCTTTTATTCTTGATCATGTCTACATGTGGTGAGCTGCTGCCATGTGATTGGCTGATTAGATTTGATATATTACGTGGATGAATTAGTACATAAGCTACCACAGAGTACAAACAGAGAAATCAATCATACATGTCAATTTTTATATATATTTTAGTCTATTAATTAGCTGTAAGCCTTCAGCAGCTCTACATAACCCTGTTATTCTGTCCAGATCTGTAATGCGCCAGATAACAGATGCTGAATACAAAAAAAAAAAACTAACTAAAACCATTCAACAAGCCTTTTTCCTCCCCTTTTGTCCCCAAAACAACCCCCTCTCTCAGTTAATAACCCAGCCGAGGTGAAGAACTGATAGCATCTCTGGCTTTGAACGGCTTAAAAGCAGAAGACGATTTACAAAACAGAGAAAGAAAGGAGAGGTTCGGGGTCAGTGCAGCCCCTCTAAGTGGAAGCTGGCTCTGAGAGGAGCTGCGGTGATGATTTGAGGCCGTAATGGATTCGCGGAACAATCCTGACAAGCTTCTTTCATTCGTACACGCTCACGTTTCTCAGAGAACAAAGGGTCGTCACACACGGGGAAGTTCAGCACATACGGTGCTTTCATACTTTATTATCCAGTAGAGATTTACAAAGTTCTCCAGAGTCTCGGGTTTATTTACGCTCTCATAAAACTTCTGCGCTTAACGAATAAAGGAATGGAAAGGCTGGGGGGGGGGCGGACTTGCATTTACAGTGGGGCAAAAAAAGTATTTAGTCAGCCACTGATTGTGCAAGTTCTCCAACCCTTAAAAAGATGAGAGAGAGTCTGTAATTTTTCATCATAGGTACACTACAAAATGAGAAAAAAAATCCAGGAAATCACATTGTAGAATTTTTAAATAATTTAAATTGGTCACTCACAAACAAGCAAGATTTCTGGCTCTCACAGACCTGTAAACTTCTTTAAGAAGCTCTTCTGTCCTCCACTCATTTACCTGTATTAATGGGCACCTGTTTTGAACCTCATTATCTGTATAAAAGAACACCTGGTCCACAGCCTCTCAAACAGTCAGACTTCCAAACTCAAAAAACCATGGCCACAAGCAGGGTGGTGTGAATAAAATCCAAACTGTGGGAGAGCAATTGTAAGAAAAAAATGGAAGAACATACAAAGACCATTTTGATAATCTCCCTCGATCTGGGGCTCCACACAAGATCTTTTTTTTTTTTTTTTCATCATCCCGTGGGGTCAAAAATGATCATGAGAATGATGAGCAAAAATCTCAGAACTACATGGAGGGACCTGATGAATGACTGCAAAGAGCTGGGACCCAAAAGTAACAAAGGCTACCATCAGTAACACACTACGCCGAGAGAGACTCAGATTCCTGCAAGTGCCAGGCGTGTTCCCCTGCTTAAGCCAGTTTACATGTCCAGGCCCGTCTGAAGTGTTGGCAGAGAGCATATGGGATGATCCGAAAGAAGAGAGGATTGGGAGGAATATTATGTGGTCAGAATGAAAATCCAAAAATAGAAACTTTCTGGTAAAACTCAACTCGTCGTGTTTGAAGGAAGAAAGAATGCTGAGTTGCGCCATACCTACTGTAAAGGGCAATGGGGGGTGGAGGAAACATTATGCTTTGGGGCTGTGTTTTCTGCAAAGGGGACAGGACGACTGATTCCGTGTTGAGGGAAGAATGAATGGGGCAATGTATCGTGAGATTTTAAGGGAAAACCCCCTTCTGTCAGTGAGAGCATTGACAATGGAACGTGGCTGGAATCTTCCAGCATGACGATGTGATTACCAAACGCACCACTTGGCCAACAAAGGAGTGAACTCTTTAAAAAAGCATTTCAAGGTCTTCCAGGACCTCAAACCCCTTAAAAAATTTGTGGATGAAGTTGAAAGTCCATGTTGCCCCAAAAACATCAACTGCTCTAGAGGAGATCTGCATATGGAGGAATGGGCCAAAATACCAGTTTACAGTGTGGTGCAAACCTGGTGTGAAGACTTACAGGAAACGTTTGAACCTCTGTCATTGCCAACAAATGTTATGTTACGTAATTGGAGTTGAACTTTTGTTATTGACCAAATACTTATTTCCCCACCATAATTTTACAATTAAAATTCTTTAAAAAAAAATCCCTACAGTATAATTTCCTGGATTTTTTTTCTCATTTTGTCTCCCCATAGTTGCAAGTGTACCTCATGATGGAACAATTACAAGACTCTCTCATCTCTTTCTAAGTAGGAGAAACTTGAGCACAATCAGTGGCTGACTAAATACTTTTTTTGCCCCACGTAGGGTTAGAATTTTATGTTAATGAAGAGTTTTGTGGATCTAAAAAGGAATCTGGCGAATTAAAAAATGATTAGTTAAATGTGTTAGGTAAGTATTTATTAAAACCTGTTACAACCCACCACACTAATATATTGATCGCTTTTAGTCCAATTGATAAAAAATATTTTTGAACGCCCCGCCTTGCACCCCGACCATCTTTGCTTTAGAAGTTGCCGTTTCAGATAAATTAAAAAAAATTCTGCAATTTTAGGCAATTTCCGTTCCGAAGCTTTTATATCAACAGACTTTTGCTGCAAAGTCTAGATTCAGGTAGAGAAGACAGTGGCAAGGGAAACTTTCACCAAAGGAATAAGAAAGGAACCAAGCACTGTTCCTGGTCCCCTGTAGGATCCTCTGTGGGAACACCTTAATTTATTTATATTTTGTGTATGAATTAACATGCAGTATGGATCTTGATATAGTAATTAGAAAATAATCAGGATCATGTAATGAGGACCAATTCGTACGCCTTATTAAAACAACAGACATTACTTTTTAAATACGTGCCTGCATTTGCCCCTTTAATCCCAAGTCTTAAAATTTAATCTGTATACAATTGTTTACAATATGTCCCAAATCTACCCCTTTAAACCTCTGCATCTAAACTTGGACACAATTACCCTTATATAAAACATGCCCCTTTTAATCAGCCTGTTTATATCCATGAATAAACCCAGTTCCATTTTGCTTCTCATCTCAAATCTGCCCTTTAAACCGCTCCTAACTCTAAGACCTGCCTTTTTTTAACCTCCAGTAATAAATCTCCACCTTTTAAGCCCTTAAATCTAATTCATTTAAACCCTCGTTTATACATCGGCCTGTTTATTTCCACCGCAGTTAGGTTCTCTTGTACCCATCACGATTCCTATCTCATATACACCTGGCCTACTTAATTATTAAATACTACTATTAAATATGTCGTGCTCATTCATTTTCTCTCTCTTTTCAGCACAACATGCCGTTCTGGAGGATCTCCAGTCACTCGGACCTCATGGCCCTTCATCACGCGCTGGATCTGGAGTATTTGTAGCATTGTGGCGTTACTGTTTCAGACGCTGTTTATACGCAGCACGGACCGACAACGACGCTCACACACTCTGACGGGGAAACCGAAGGTTTTAACAAAGGCAGGTTATGAGAGAAAACTCACCGCCTGAACCCAGAACCTGGGAGCAGGTGAAGGTATGGAGAAGAGCGCGCTCTCCTTTTTATGATGCTGCAGCTGCTGGTTACTGTGAACCGACTCCGCCTCTTTTGTGAAAAAAGCCTTCGGAATGTTTTACGGCGCCCCGAGATATAAAATCGCAAGGGTTCACACCTGCAAAGAAACCAGAGCTACCGACACCACGAGTCTGCGATCCCACCCGCGACTTCCCCTCGATTTCCACGTCGGTTTTAACCACTGCGCTACACTTATTTATAATCGGATTTCCTATCACGAAGTACTCGGACTCCGAGAAGACGTTACAGGAAAAAAAGACGGATTTTCTAATAATTTAAGGAGAACCTTTATCTGCATCGGCTCAGACAATCACTTATGTACAGAACCCATCTGTTTTTTGTGTGTGTACATTTTTAATCACTGGACTTCCTTAAATTCAACAGTTCATGCTATTTAGGGTTTTTTTTTTAATGGGCTGGAGACACAAAAGCCTGAAAGTGTGGATGTGTTTAAAGCGTAGATACGAAGATTTCTGCTTTGTCATGACCAAACGCATGGACGCCACGTCGATTCTGTTTACGCATTTTTTTTCTCTGCCCTGCTTATACTTTCTGTATTTATTTACAGAACATTGGTAGCATTTTTTTGTCAAAAGCACATGTATTTATGGGATTAAAAACGCGACCTATTAAAAACTGGATACAACCACAATTACCCAAAAGAACGTCCTCAAACCACACAACCAATTCACAGTTTTTTGTTATCTTTGTTGTACTGGAACTCGCAGCGGAAACTTGTACATTTAAGTGTATTTTTTGTATGAAATAGTCTTTTTTAATTTTGTTGTTGTTTTTTTTTTTTTTTTTTGAAGAAGTCGTCACTGTTGTAGGGAGAAAAGAAAAATCATCTTCATAGTGTTTAGATTTAAAACTGTGGACTTGTAAAGGACTGTAATAAAGCCACTACACACTCACACTAGGGGGGGGGGGGGGGTTGTCTGAGAACATACATGCGCTACCAACTGTGAATTTTCTCAGCAGGACTTAAATCTGTGTGAGATTCTGACCGGTTTACGCTCCACCGTCAGTGTTGCTTCATTCCTGCAACTTAACTCGTGTCCTACTGCCCCTTTTACCCTTTTTACCCCCAGTTTCACTCTGCCCCGCCCCGTGTGACCGTCTTAAATCTGCCCCTAGAATTAATCCTCCAAAAATTCTAAATACAAAAAAATCTAGCCACCATTTACTACTTATATTTAACATACACTTAAATGAGCCTTTTGTTTTCATCTTTTACCCCTGCATCTGCCCCTTAACTCCCCTCTTACCCCAATCTAAAGCCAACCACTTCAAATCTGCACCAACACCCATCACTATTACCCCCATATCCTTCAAATCTGCCCCTTTAATATCGACACTTGCCACTATTACCCCCATATCCTTCAAATATACCCCTTTAACACCAAAACCTGTCAATGTTAACCCCACATCCTTTAAATCTGCTTCTTTAACACCGAAACCCGTCACTATTACCCCCATGTCCTTCAAATCTGCCCCTTTAACACCAAAACCTGGCACTATTACTGCATATCTGCACCTTTTCTCCTCCATATCTTAACCCTGTATCGAAGAGCTGCCTTTATCTGCTATCATAGCATTAGGCTCAATTATACCATGTTGGTGAGCAAAACTGCCCATTTATGCCCTTAAACGAATACAGGATAGTTTTTAAAATCTGTCCCTTTAATTCCATGCCATCTAAATTCATCCTCTCTAAAAATAAAAAATAAAATCAAAAATATCCCCGTTACCTGGCCTTTAGCCTGCTGTCCCCTTCAACCTGCCCCACCCCTGGGGTATCACATATTGCTGCTAGCTGATGGGTAATATTAGACGATGTTTTATACAGTGAGCTTTTATAATAATACCAATGAATAATAAATAACACGATCAGAGTGCAGACTGGAACTGACTGATGCTGATGTGGGACTGGTCGTGAAAACGCTGTGGTGTCGACAAATGAGGAAAAAAAGAAAATGTACAGACGTTTGTTTTTTTTTGCCATTATTAATATTTGGTTGTGTTTAAATTAATAAAACATTGATTTGTGAACCGTTACACATGCCATCCTCCGAGCATGGTTTATTTATTTATTGAATTCAGTCACACCCGGGCTGACGTGACCAGAACTCGACTCGTAACCAGAAGCCAGAAGCAGGAGGACTTACTGCTTCACGCTCATGATAGAAAAATGTAACAAAACTGTCACCTCACCTAAAGAGGGATACGAACAGGTGTAGGTCAGGTTACCCGGTTCATGCCTCATCTCTGGTGAGGCAAGATTTCTTTACTCTCTGTTTTTACTTTGTCTTTTATCATTTTCACTTTAATTATTTACTCTGATGTGTCGTTTAATCAATAACCAAACATTGTTTGTTTAATTTATTGTCCTTATTTTACTTGCTTCGCATTGTTCATCTTTTATGCCACACTTCACTTCTATCTTCACTGCTTTTTTTTGTTTCTTCCTTCCCTTTTTCTTTAATTACTTGCAGCTTTCTAGGGTTAAACTGCGTTTCTAGTTGCTGGTATTGTTGGTCTGACAAGGGCTCATACCCTTCGGGTGCCACTTTCCAATATATTGGCCTCGTCTGAGCAGGATCAAATCCGATCAGATTTCGGATCAAATCCCTTTCAGGACCATCTACCGTATTTTTCGGGCTATAAAGCGCACCGGGTTATAAGGCACATGAAATGAAAAAGAACTCTTATAAGTTCCGTCGGAAACTCAGTATGATCTTCTTTACCTGGCGCAGGGCGTCTTCTTGCTTCCTCCACTTCCGTACCATTGATTCGTTAATGTTGAATTCTCTCACAGCTGCTCTATGTCCATGTTGTACTGCGTGACTCAGTGTGGAGTTTGTAAGCATGTCTCGTACCAGGAGCCATTTTTGGGGCAGCGGGTATAGAAAATGAATGAATGAACGCACACACCTTAATGCTGAAGCACAGATGGTATTACTCCGCGATGCTGCGCACTACGGTGGCCGTAAGCTTCGTAGCTTACCAAAGCCGTGCTAAAACATTCTGACAGATTTATGAGCGCCGTGTACCACATGCAATCGGTTCTAGGTCAGAAAGCAAACCAGATTAAATTCATACATTAGGCGCACCTCATTTTAAGTTGCACTGTCGATTTTTGAAAAAATTAAAGGATTTTAAGTGCGCCTTATGGTCCGAAAAATACGGCAATTTCTTAAATTCGTTTCTCAAATCCCTTTCAGAATCAGCTCATCTTAAATTAATTTTAATTAAATATAATTTAATAAATATAATTTTTTTCCTCTTTAATTCAGTTTATTTCTTCATTTTTCTTTTGTTTTATAAATGTTATTTCTTTCTATTCAGTAGTTTTGCTTTAATTTTCCTTGTCATTCTATTTTTTCTTTCCTTCTTGCATTTTTGCTTTTCATTACTTAGTTTCTTCCATAGTTCCTTTCCCTGCCCTTGATTTTTTTCTTTTCCTTTCTGCTTTATTTGACCTAATTTCTCTCCTTTTTCTTTATTTCCTACCAACTTTCCTTTATTTCTTTGAGTACAGCAGAGTGAACATTTAATAACTTATGTAAATTCATTTCACTGCTCTTCACTACTTTTACTTCCTTTGTGTTCTTACTAATTGAAATATTAAATGTATAAAAATACTTCACTATAGCAAATTTCTACATTTTAAAAACAATAAAAGTATAGTGTATATAAACAGGTAACTGCACATGATACAATCTAACATGCAGATCCATGTCAGCCCTTATTCGTTTTTGCATTTACATTAACTACAATTTTTTAAAAGAACTCCATTTCTGCACTGTACCGTGGAAAACCGTCGCTCCTGATGAAAAATGCCTCTTTTCCCTGGCGCCAAACACGCTATTTTTCAGGATGTTAGAAGACGACCAGCGCTGCTAATTGAAATTTCTCTTTACAGTACGGCCAAGTCTTTTTGCGCAGACGTTTCCTCGAGCCTCCGCGCGTTTGTAAAAACACTAAAAACCCCACTTTGCTGGAGCTGGTTTAAATAACACATGAGAAATATTTATGAGGCTGATTGTATTTATTTTATGAGGCGGTCACGGCACAGACTGGCTGAGGAAGAAAGGCTTTTTCGCCATGCATGGAATTTTGTTTTGACCTTTCTCACTCTTTAATAACATCAATTTTATTTTCAGATTTAGTCTGCAGTTCTGAGTGTTATTACAGGAACATAACAGAACAAAGAGCTTATAATGAGCTGCTACACTTCGGAACAGCATGAAGATAAAGCCTGCACTCTCTCAACCATTTCCCCTTTCCTGGAGCTCTCCTGGAGGTGAGTTAGGGTTTGGACAGTGGGGCTGTGTCCCTAATAATTTGAGGACATATTTCCATGACCAATATGTAGAGTTAATAAGCTTCATTTCAATGTTAAATGTACTGATAACGCCGCTGCTCCTTCAGAACAGAAAAATGGTATGGGTAATCTCACAAGGACGCCAAATCTTGTGTGGCTCCATTGAGCATTTTCCCAGCCTGCCCTTGCTGACGAGACCCCAGGGCAGACACCAGGTCCCCACTGAGTGGATTATATCCACCAGTTGGGCCTTTGAACTATCCCTCAGGAAGAGCTGGAATCCACGGCCGGAGATCGAGAAGTCTGACTGACCTTCGCACCTTGTGGCACTCTGGCGACCCCTCACTAGGAGAAACCTGGTCGGAGACTGAGACAACTTCATTGTAATCAGCTAGCAACTTGTCGGTCCTCTACTTACAACAACTACAACGCTTTGCTTGTTTTGTTTCCTCCTCTCTCTCACCAGCCCTGAATTTGGTATTTTAGATTCCTTCATGTTCCATACATTTAAATTATAGCAATTATAGCACCGTAAACACCAACATAAGTGAACAATAACGAATATACAGTGGGGCAAAAAAGTCTTTAAGATGTCTCCACTGACTTAGCAAGTTCTCTAATTAAAAAGATGAGAGAGGTCTGTAATTTTCATCATAGGTACATTTCAACTATGAGAGACAAATTAGAAAAGAAATCCAGGAAATCACATTAGAATTTTTAAAGATTTAATGTAAATTATGGTGGAAAATAGTAATTTGGTCACTCACCAACAAGCAAGATTTCTGCCTCTCACAGACCTGTAACAACTTCTCTAAGAAGCTCTTCTTTCCTTCACTCATTACCTGTGTTAATGGCAACCTGTTGGACTCGTTATCTATAAAAACAACCTTCCACAGTCCAAACCAGTCATACTCCAAACTCACACATGGCCAAGAACCAAAGAAGCTGTCGAAGGACACCAGGAAGAAAATGTATAGACCTGCAACCAGGCTGGTCAAGAGTGACTCTACAATAGGCAAGCAGGTGGTGTGAATAAATCAATGTGGGAGCATTTGTAAGAAAATGGAAGACGTACAAGACCATTTATAATCTCCCCAATCTGGGGCTCCATGCAAGATCTTCATCCCGTGGGGTCAATGATCATGAGATGAATGAGGCAAAAATCCCAGAACTACACAGAGGGACCTGATGAATGACCTGCCAGATCTGGACCAAAGTAACAAAGGCTACCATCAGTAACAACACTACGCCAGAGGGACTTCAATCCTGCAGTGCCAGGTGTGTCGCCCTGCTTAGCCAGTACATGTCCAGGCCCGTTCTAAGTTTTGGCAAGAGCATATGGATGATCCTAAGAGGACTTGGAGAATACCACGGTCAGATGAAAATCAAATGGAACTTCTGTAAAAACTCAACTACTCGTCCTTGTTTGGAGGACGAAAATGCGGAGTTGCATCCCAAGAACACCGTACCGTACTGGGAAGCATGGAGGTGGAAACAATCATCTTGGGGCTGTTGACAGGACGACCAATCCGTGTTAAGGGAATAATGAACGGGGACATGTATCTTGAGATTTTAAGAAAGCAAAACCCTCCTTCCATCAGTGAGAGCATTGAAGATGGAACGTGGATGGGCGACAGCCCCAAAACATCACTGCTCTAGAGGAGATCTGCATGGAGGAATGAGCCAAAATACCAGCTACAGTGTGTGCAAACCTGGTGAAGACTTACAGGAAATGTTTGACCTCTGTCATTTCCAACAAAGGTTAAGTTACAAAGTATCAAGTTGAACTTTTGTTATTGACCAAATACTTATTTTCCACCATGATTTACAATTAAATTCTTTAAAAATCCTACAATGTGATTTCCTTGTTTTTCTTTTCTAATTTTGTCTCTCATAGTTGAAGTGTACTATGATGAAAATTACAGACCTCTCTCATCTTTCTAAGTAGGAAAACTTGGACAATCAGTGGCTGACTAAATACTTTTTTCCCCACTGTAATTAATGCCAAGTGTCTCAGGTAAAATGAGATTATTTCTATAGCGTTTTTTACAGTAGAGCATTGTCTCAAAGTCGATTTACAATTCAAATATCTTCTACTATGTAGTCCAAAAGCCCAAACTAAGCAAGCGTGGGGTGACAGTGGCAAGGTAAAACTCCCTAAACATGATGAGGAAGAAGCCTCAAGAGGACCAAGACTCAAAATGGGACCTGCCCGCCTTGGGCAGCCTAGATGTTATATGTTAGAATTAGAAATGCATCAATTCCTATTTTCTTAACCAATTTATTTAACATATGATCAACGATTTTCCTTCTTTATTTGATAAATTGTAAACGACAGCATACAACGGTATGTGTAAATGAAAAGACTTAATAGACTAAACTCTAACATCCTCTCACATCTAAAGCCAGTCCCAGGGTATCAGTCACAGACTACGATTTCACAAAGGCTGCAGATCTTACATGGTCACTATTTACAAAACTGAAACTCTATTCCTTTAGAGATTATTATTATAAAATCCTCAGAAAACACACACAGAAACATAATCAAATCAGTGAACATAAACAGCATAGTCATAAATAAAGTGGCTTCTTAAGTACTGTAATGGGGCCTTAAGATCAAATGAAAACACCACAACTCATTATTTTATCTACAGAATTACATTATTTTATTTCAGGGAATGAATTTTATATTTTGATCATTTCCCTTACACTTGAGTACAGTAGTAATTTGTATAGAACTATAGAATATATAAAAACATACATTTAGATAATGTTAGACAGTAAAAGAAAAGGTTCTATTATTGGGTCAGATCCCTGTACAAACTGCAAAGAAAATCACCTTTACCTGTATTGGTTGAATTTAATCTGAACGTAAAACAAAACCAAGACAAGAACAAGCCTGAACCTTAAGACAGCATCCCTGATCCACCACCTTACATAACAATACAACCATCGGAAATTATCCATGGCGGTGCAAATGGCTTAAAGGCTACATCTCAAAAGTCATGAAATCAACGGAGAAAAACAAATCCTATATTAGAAACAAAGATAAAAGATTGATAATCAATCAACCCTCCAATGACTTAATCAATTGTATCGAACACATTTACCTAACATTTCATATTTAGTCACCATCCATTCAGATCACTTTTTTGGGGTTTTCCCAGTTATCTATATAAGCAATCTCGTGTTCTTCAGTGCCCGATGGACGGTTAGTACAAAAAAAAAAAAAAAAAAACCTACAGCCCATCACTCCACACTCCATTTGTTCAGCAAACACAGTCCATCATCATCATCTGGATCTTTTTAACAGCCTTGAGCCGATACTCAGGCAGCTCCAACAGCTATTAAATCCAAAATGCTAGAAAGAAAATTGTTTAGACGTTGACTTTGCAGTTAAAGGTCTTGCTTAAGGGTCCGACAGCGGCAGAGTGATTAAGGTGGGATTAGAAATCACAATCTAACCTCTAATTAACAGTCCAGAGCCTTCAACTAATGAAGTTCGGAAAACAGTAAATGAACTCAAGCTCGTGTACACGACCTTCCACACCAAACACGACTTTCCAGATAGCAGAAATGCGACGTTATTTTTTCACCCTCGGGGTAAATTTTTGCAAACTCCCCCCATGACAAAAACTCACTGATCAATCAGCGTCGCTTCTGTGCCTCATGAAGCAGCTCCTGTATTTTCGTTCTGCCTCTCCGCTGGTAACCTTTTCATATTTGGAATTAGACCAACTTAAAAAAAATTTATTAATTAATTAAAAAAAAAAAAACATAAAAAAAGGCATTTATCTTTATGTACCTTTCCCCTGCCTTATTCCCTCTCCAGATCAGAACCACAGAACAATTTTACTCACTTATAAAATTAAAACGTTAAAACCAACAACAGTGATTAATAATTCATAATAAATTCGATTTGAGTAACAGCATAAACCTCCTAAATCGGTAAAGTTCCAGCTCTTGTATGAGACAGTGAAAGTTCTGTTTCTTCCTTTTTTCCAAAATCCAAAAGATGTACCCAATATAAGCATCATCAGCAGTCTTGTCTGATTTTTCACACCGGTGTGGAGTTTGTATGTTCTCCCTGTGTTTGTGTGGGATTCCTCCAAGTAATCCACCTTACTCTCACATCAGAAAGACACTCGTTAGGTCACGAGGCGAGTCGGGTCTCCCCGTGATGCTAAATTGGATTAAGAATGAATGAATGAATGAATGAAAATGACAATGAATGTAGACTTAAAAAAATGATTGCTCAGTGTGTCAGCGCACAAGTTTAAACTTTACGTTCAGTTCACTCTAGTTTCTCCGTTTTGTTATTTATTAGGTTTTAATCTAAGCATATTTCGTCCTTTCACCAGTGCCACGTGTGTAACCTCTTGTTCTTTACAGTTGTATTTCTGCTGTTTCAGCTGTCCAGGTTCTGCCCTTTGCCCGTCTGAAGGAGGATTTGCCATATAAACCCGTCTGCGCTGGACCAACCTGCTGTCGACTCACTGCTCGTTCCACAATAAAAGAACGGCGCGGTGATTTAGAGTTCGGGTCCAGACAGAGATTTCATGCAGATTTGTGCAGCAGTGAATATTATATTACACAAGCTATCACAAAGTCCACGACCTGCCTGGCTTCTTTTACTACCCCAAAGCCTATTAATAGGACCCTTCACCCCCTGTACCCCCCGACAGACTTTATAGCTAATAAAGGAGTCCGGAAAGAGGAAAAGAGAAAGATAGAGACGTCAGACGAGAGGAGGCAGGTGTGCCCGATTTCTGCTTTTTCATACAGGTTCATATACAACGGGAGAATGGACGAACTGTCTGTCTTTTAATTTTATTATATCAAATTATTCCGATATTGTTTATAAAACCCAGTTTGAAATGCACTGATATTGTAATGTCTTATATTATATAGTCGTACATCAACATAGACGTCATGTTGAAAAAAGAAGGGACCCTCGTGACTAAAGCTGGTCCCATCCAAGGTCTAAATGTATCTTTGAATTCATTGGGCCCTAGACCGTAGACCCATGGTAGGCATAGAAGCTCACAGGGGGTGCACGAGGCTTTGTTTGCTCTGCGGTGCTTCGAGTTTATCAAAATACAATTTGCACACTTTAAATAAAATTAACATAAACACACTCACTGGAAAAATCTTCATATAAAATGACTTTAAAAATATTTTCACTCAAAGAACCTATAAAAGGAACCACATTTTCACAGGGTTCGAACCCTGGCCTTTTCACACCGAGTCCGACTTTTACGGACAAATAAAAACACACATCAAGTTTTGAAAAAGAACTCGCGTATATTAACGCCGTCCTTCACAGCGAGTCCGAAACTGACAGATCACGACGCTGTGTAAAAAGTTTAATCAACCTGTTCTAATTTCTGCATTGTTAAAATCAGGTTGACCAATCAGAGCTCGGTCGTCAGGCAGAACAGCTCATCAAGAGCTTATAGGACAAGCAACACACTAACTCTAAAAACATGGATATTAAAAGATCTGGTGGAATATGGCTGAAAGGCTGGAGAACTTCTTCTTCCGGCTTCTCCCTTTATCAGGGGTCACCACAGCGAGTTAAACGTTTCCACCTCACCCTGTCCTCCACCTCCTCTACTCTCACCCCAACTCCCTGCATATCTTCATCTACCACAACCAAATAACTCCTCTTTGGTCTTCCTCTCCGTCTCTTGCCTGGCAGCTCCATCGCCAACATCCTCCTACCAATATATCCACTATCCCTCCTCTGCACATGTCCAAACCATCTCAGTCTTCCCTCTCAAATTTTGTCTCCCAATTTTCCAACCTGTGCTGTCCCTCTGATGATCTCATTCCTAATCCTGTCCACCCTAGACACTCCTAAAGAGAACCTCAACATCTTAAGTTCTGCCACCTCCAGCTCTCCTTCCTGTCTCTTTGTCAGTGCCACTGTCTCTAACCCATACAACAAAGCTGAACAATGGTGATAAACCTCACAGTGACTGGATGGAACTGTTTTCTTGTTTATCTAAGTGCATTCTAACCTGTTCATGATCACAAAAAAGCACAAACTAGAGTTTCCTGCACTAATCTTCTTCTTTTTTTTTTTTTTAGTTGACGATGTGAAAAAAACATGCCGAATAACTATTAGAACTAGAGTAACTATTTCGGATTAACCCTTATTCTTCTCAGCTCGAACTCCCTGATCGCTGTCACACAAATATACTGACCATATATTTATTAAAGAAATCGAGCCAAAAGTGTCGTTCTTGCTGGAAATAACGTGATCAGAGCAGAACACAGAGGGCTGATTTTTGTAGAGGTTATGAGACTTTGCCGCTGAGAGTGTAAACCCTGCAGTCACACGTCTCCGTTTACAAGCTGTGATGATCGTGACTGCCGTGCATTAATCTATCACGTTATAGCACGGGGATCTACAGGCTGCACTAAATTCATCACGTGGATTTACGATGCCGGTGTTAAACCTGTTAAACGTGTTAAACCGTACATGATTTATCCTCCGAACTGTAACCGTAACTGGACCGGACACGACCAGAGGGTTGCCCATACAGCGGTGTAACCTTACTAAAGAAATCTAAATTAGTTACACTTTATGACTTTAGTATTTTCTGACATCCTGATTTATGAAATCGCTTCAGTTTTATTGTTACAACTGAAAATTCCAGAGTGGTGTAATTTTATTAGGACTTGTAACCGAGGACTTAGTTTAGTTTCATATCCATTTGCTGCTCACCGATAGGATACGGACAGTTTCACCATAACACACAACAGCTGGAACTGTGGTTCCGAGGAGGAGAGGAAACAAGAGAGGACAAACAAAACGAAAAGGCTCGCAGTGGAGAGGCAGTCTGAAAATACAGGAGCTGCTTCATGAGGCGCAGAAGCGACTGTGATTGGTCACAGTGCTTGTCCCCAACGAACAAAGGGCAATAACATCACATTTTCACTATCCAAAAAAAAATCGAGTTTGGTGTGGAAGATACGGCATCATACTCGAGCTCGAATTATCTTATTGTCGTCCGAATAAAGGCCTTTTCACACCGAGTAACAATTGTTTTTGTGGTATCTGAGTGAGGGAACATTTTGTAAATCAATGTGTCCGCCTGTGCTGTGAAAATCCTCCTAAAAAGACACCCATCACTCGCAAAGTAACGTATTTTAAATTTCTCCTATATCATTTCAGCTATTTGGGATGAATAGGTCCTCATAAGTATAGAAACAAAGCAAAGTCTTTGAAAAATAACTCTCATTTGAAAATACAATGCCTTCATATTTGGGATTGGGATCGTTTTACTCCATAACAAAGTCACTAGTGCATAACAATGTATTAAACTATTTATTTACATCTAAAAGCATTTTAAAGCCTAAGAGAGCACAATAGGTCCAAGTTTGGCAGAATAAAGTATAAGGTATAGCAAGCCCAATATGTAACGTCCTCATATAGGGACGCACGTTCTCAGGAGGTTCAGGGTTACCAGTTCAACAAAAAGCATGTTGATTTAAAACAAACTTTAACAGTAAGAGAAATGTCCTATACAGTGGTGCTTGAAAGTTTGTGAACCCTTCAGAATTTTCTGTATTTCTGGATAAATATGACCTAAAATATCATCAGATTAGATAAAGTAAATAAAGAGAACCCAGTTAAACAAATGAGACCAAAATATTATACTTGGTCATTTATTTATTGAGGAAAAGAGTGGCGAAAGTAAGTGAACCTCTAGGATTATCAGTTAATTTGAAGGTGATATTAGAGTCAGGTGTTTTCAATCAATGGGATGACAATCAGGTGTGAGTGGGCACCCTGTTTTAATTACAGAACAGGGATCTATCAAAGTCTGCTCTTCACAACACATTTGTGGAAGTGTATCATGGTACGAACAAAGGAGATTTCTGAGGACCTCAAAGAGAGCTGTTGATGCTCATCGACTGGAAAAGGTTACAAAACCATCTCAAAAGAGTTTGGGACCCACCAATCCACAGTCAGACAGATTGTGTACAAATGGAGGAATCAAGAAACAAAAAAAAACAATTCTTGACCATTGTTACCCTCCCCAGGAGGTGGTCGACCAACAAAGATCACTCCAAGAGCAGGTGTGTAATAGTTGGCGAGGTCATAAAGGACCCCAATGTAACTTCTAAGCAACTGAAGGCCTCTCTCACATTGACTAATGTTAATGTACATGAGTCCACCATCAGAAGAACACTGAACAACAATTGCGTGCATAGCAAGGCTGCAAGGAGAAAGCCACTGCTCTCCAAAAAGAACGTTGCTGCTTGTTTGCAGTTTGCTAAAGATCACGTGGACGAGCCAGAAGGCTATTGGAAGAATGTTTTGTGGATGGATGAGACCAAAATATAACTTTTTGGTTTAAAAGTTTGGAGAAAGGAAAACGCTGCATTCTAGCACAAGAACCTTATCCCATCTGTGAAACATGGTGGTGGTAGTATCATGGTTTGGGCCTGTTTTGCTGCATCTGGGCCAGGACGGCTTACCATCATTGATGGAACAATGAATTCTGAATTAAATCAGAGAATTCTAAAGGAAAATGTCAGGACATCTGTCCATGAACTGAATCTCAAGAGAAGGTGGGTCATGCAGCAAGACAACGACCCTAAGCACACAAGTCGTTCTACCAAAGAATGGTTATAAAAGAATAAAGTTCATGATTTGGAATGGCCAAGTCAAAGTCCTGATCTTAATCCAATGGAAATACTGTGGAAGGACCTGAAGTGAGCAGTTAATGTGAGGAAACCCACCAACATCCCAGAGCTGAAGCTTTTCTGTACGGAGGAATGGGCTAAAATTCCTCCAAGCCGGTGTGCAGGACTGATCAACAGTTAGTTGTAGTTATTGCTGCACAGGGGGGTCACACCAGATACTGAAAAGGTTCACATACTTTTGCCACTCACTAATATGTCATATTAGATCATTTTCCTCAATAAATAAATTACCAAGTAAATAATTGTTGCCTCATTTGTGTAACTGGGTTCTCTTTGTCTACTTTTAGGTTTTGTGTGAAAATCTGATGATGTTTTAGTTCATATTTATGCAGAAATATAGAAAATTCTAAAGGGTTCACAAACTTTCCAACACCACTGTAATAAAGTTCCTCTTTCTTATCTGCACTCTCCTCAGATGTGCGAATGCCCAGGTTTATACGGTACGGTCTCGCTTATGAAGCAAAGGGTTTTATTATCGCAAAGACTAAATTTCATTTTACAAGCTCAGCGCTAAATGCAGCGTGGGGTCGGAGCTTTCTGATCGTCCAGTTGAACTCCATCACAGTTTTACATTCATCACATCCAAGTCAATAAAAGAAATAAATATCTGTACAAACTCTTTAAAGTTTAACCCTAACTCTAACCCTAGACTCTGTTTCGGTGTAACTGATATACACTCAAACACTTTATTAGGAACTTTATTAGGAACTGCTCAGTTATGCCTACACACCTGTCTCAGTCTACAGTGAGGATTTCATTCCTGGGCCGATGCAGGACAAAGAACAAGACCAAAAATCGAATTAAGCAGGGTTCACACACTATCTGTGAAGACTGACATGTGAGTTGGAAAACATAACTGTCTTTATGCTACAATTTACAAAAACACCATCTAACATTATGAATTAGCTGAAAGCATATGAGGAACTGTTATTAGGAAATAGTAACGCACCGAACACAAATATTTATGACTGAAATTTAGAAAAAAAATGTTAATATGCATGTTTTTTTGGGGGGGTTTGCCTAACATCTCTTGAGATGGTGGAATGATTTCACTCTGAACCGAAGCACCAAGCAAACAGAGCGTTTTTAAACCTACTCTCTTATAACCATTTAGCTCATCTTTGCAGACGTTCCTGCTTTAGGGCACCCCATCCACCCCTGCTCCCCTCACCTGTCCGATATGACCTCATCCCTTTCAGTCCTAAATTGATTTAATTTATTAATGAAGAAAAAAATATTTCTGCGCAATAATTCAGTGTGGACACCTCCAGAATTACTTTTTTAAATTAAAGAATGCTTAAATGATATCATCATGTATTTGATGTCAAAAATATTGAAATCATGCAAAACTGTCTTGGAACAACAGAATTTGTAGCCTGACTTCATTAATCACATCCTGTGCTTTTAAAGTCCTTCTCTCACGCAGTTTAAACTTGTCTATAGGCCGAGTTCAAGCCTTTGCTGCTTAAATCTATTTATTTACTGCCTGGCTTCGTCACCGCTCTGTGGCTCAGCCTCAAATTAACTTTTTTTTATTACAAATGTCAGTCTTTGTTCTCGTTCAGCTGAAAACCAAAAGTGCCATATTCAGCTGATATTCAGTGGATCTTTTTCTTCTTGCTGTACCCCTGCTTCATCCTGTCAGGCTAACAAACTGGCACTGTATCACCTCAAATACACTCCTGAGCAAAAAAGGGCCAAACGCCAAATTGCAAAAAATTGCAAAATCAATGTTGTTCCACTCAACGGTAATTACTTCAAACAGCTGACAAGTAGTGGAAAAAAAAGTTTCCCAGTTAGTTTGGGTTTAATGCGAGACCAATTCAAATCTGGACCCGGCCAAAACACGAGTCTGAGGGACTGTGGACGATTACCAACGGACGACTAATCTTTTAAGAAAAATCTTAAGTGTATGTACTTTTATAACAAAAACATCTGATTTTTGGAATAATAATCGATCTGAACCATGATGGTCACCATATTCCGTTACAGAAACAAAAACGCCGTGGTCTACGTTTCCTGCTTTCAGTCTTCCTTTAAAATCGTGAAGCTGTAAGCCACGATACCGCAATCACACCATAATTTATTATACATTTACAACTCTCGGTTTGACAAGATTGGTTCTGAGGGGGCACACTCCGAGCCCCGGTGGGCAACCTCCCCTTATTTGTGACGTTATGTTCCAAACCCTTCTGCTGCGCAAACACAAATCTGAGTTTTACAACATTTGCTCGACCCTCAGCGTCATTAATGATGGCAGTTATTACTCAAAACTGGGACAGGGTGAAAAAGAACGAGATAGACTTTCCGTCGGTTTACTTTTTTTCCTCGGTTCCAGCAAAACCTCCACCTGCGTCTGCGGTCGCCCAGCGAGTCGGGAGTGTGAGAGAGTGGCAGCGGGTTTTACGTTATACAGTCGTACAGGGCTCGTTTTCTTGGCAGCACCGAGCTTATGAGACGTGATTTTCTGCTCCCCGCGGGACTTCATTTGAGTTCGGACCTCCATGCCTGGTGTTAATTGGACCGAATTTCTCCCGTTATGACTCGTTAAGGCTGCGCTCAGCTGGCCACAGTTCAGCCTGTTCTCCACTTTAATAAACTTTACTCCGTCCGGTTAATAAAACAGCACCCGTTCCCAGCTTGACTTGTTTTTGCTCAATAAGTCAACTCTCTCTCTCTCTCTCTCTCTCTCCCCATCTCACACACAGTCTCTCTCTCTCTTTTATTCACTTTCCATGTTTCTCAGAGCTCAACATGAGAACAGTTCTCTCTTTTCCTAATCACCTCATTTCAGGTTAACATGGTAAATAAAACCCTAAAGCTAGCTGGTGACGTTATGTTCCCCTTAACCATCATGTTTACACCTTATTTTCTGATTTTTGTTAGTTTTCAATTCTATTTATTTTACTTCTTTTACTTCTATGGCTATGTTTTATGTAAGATATCATCTGTAGGTCTTCATTGCTTTTAAATCACTTATATCCACACATTCTATTCATGTCATCAATGGTTTACTTGCCCAAAGATATAATACCCCCCCTCCCCCCAGGCCAAAAACGAGAGGAGGGGTTCAAGCAAATTGCAGAAACAGCCAAAAATCACAAACAATGATCTTTAGAGCATCTTTTACCTGCTCTAGGATTTGATACCCAAAATAATTCATGACTAGTTACCAATTTGCAAACATTTTTCCAACACTGCAATTTGTCTAATGTTAAATTATTGATAACCAGGTAATAAATGGGTGATCGGAAAAATCGACAGACTCCAAGAAACAAACCGATATGAACATGTAACGTATGATGTTAGACAATACATTACTGTATTGAACTCTACTATTTTTGACTCAATGGTTTACAGATTCCTATGTTGATTGCGTATTTATGTACTGGCAGCTTTCTATTATTGCTTTGTTTGCGCTCTATTGCAACAAAAACTGCGTTTGGCTTCTGGTCCGAGTACCCAAAGAAAACACACAGACACAGGGAGGAAACTCAGGCAGAGTCCAGGGTCAGGACCAAACTGGGGATCTCTGAGGCCGTGGGTGACCGCGCTTTTATGGTGGTAATATATCATAACATCTACAGCATATCATCATATTTCCCAGTCCTACACGCTTCATACGCAGAGCGAGAAACCCAATCCGTCCTAGACTAAACGCGCAACGCTGGGAGGTAGCTTTATTAATTTACTAACCACTTTAATGGGTTATGGTAACTTCCAGCTCATTAAAAACACATTATGTGCAGTTCTATAGGCAGAGCTCATCATGCAGTCTGCTTTATTGTTCTCACTTCTATTTCTCTAATAATAGGGAGTTTGGGGTGGGTGAGCTGGCAAACGCATCACAATTAGGGAGATTGTTTTTGTCACTACTGTTTAGGGCTGGGTATCAGCTGGCACCAAGAGTCTCAGTACTACAAAATCCAAAAATGTTATTCAGCTTTGATAAATAAATAAAAATAATGTTACAATCATTAGTACCTAAAACCGTGAAATAAATGCAGGGTGCAATAAATGACTCAAGGTCGTAGCTGCCAAAACTGACAAGGCCTATCTCATGAAGCATCTGATGAAACTATTCTCCATCAACAAAAGTTATCTATTTAAAGAACTACACTACTTGGTCACCACTACTGCTAATAACATTTAAGAAGGTCTTAAAGACTGAACTGTAAAGGAAAACAATTATAGAACCGGTTACTATTTACACCTTCAATTAAAAATAATAGCTACACAAACAGAGTAGAGCGATACATCTGTTAAATAAACTCTCTTTATTCATACACCTTCTGAATAAGAAACTTAATCACCAGAAGTATGGAACTGGTTTGGATTCGACACAACACCACGGCACAAACAATGGCTGCAAATTATGCCAAGATGAGATCGTCAAACCAGTTCCTCCACCTCAAAAGGAAGCGCCACAAAGAGAATTCCGAAAGCCAACTAGGACAAGAGTGCAACAAACAGGAACAGAGCCAACTCAAGACAACGATATTTGGACCTGATACTCAACAAAACAGTGGGTAAATGAGTAAAAAGTTTTAAGCGACTTCTATAAATAACCGATCCTAATTACTATGTCAAATCACAAATTTTTACAACAATACATAATTCAGAGACGACTGAATCAAAACGAACAGGGTCCATTTATTGTTCACTATTTATAGTGTAGCTGCACTTCGGAACCAGATTAGATTCATTATATTCGTTTCCATTATGACATTATTGGTGAATGTCTATGGTGGTGATATTTATTTTCTGAAACTTTTGACTAAGGTCTTGACTGTTTCTGTTCTTTATTTCTGGATTTATATTAGAACAGAAAATATCCACGTCACTATTTATTTTCTTTGTAGTACAGTTTTTAATGTTGCTTTGTGCGACAAAAACAAAACAATAAAAACACTGTACTGGAGGGGGCAAAACAAAAAACAAAACAAAAACAAAAAAAATATTTAGCAGCATTTCGTGGATCCTAACCAGGATACGTAATGTGTTTGTTAGTTCTGGCACCATTGCGTTAAGTTTTTGTGCCATTTTTATTAAATAATTTTAGCTTAGTTATTATTTTAGCACTTTTCCACTCCGTAAGCTGCAGTAATTCTGGCTCAGGTCGACCGGCACATCCGAGCGAGCGCTTGCTTCTCTAAAGTAGCAGGACGATGATGTGTTTCCCATGCCCTCCGACAGGCCGAGCACACCTGTCCCACATTGGCGTGTTATTATCTCTAAAATCAGGCGTGCTGTCACAGAGCCACGGGTTTATTTTCATAAGAATTTTCTCTCCCTGTTCGTCTCTCTCTCTTTAGCTGGAATGTTAATGTCCTGTTCCAGTTGGATGGAAATGGAAATCATTTCTTTGCTAAAGAAAGGAAAAAAAGCAAAGCAAAGCGGCAAAAAAAGTACCAAAAAAACCTGACTAACCCCCCCTCTCGACCCTTACCCCCCTACACTCTTCTATTCTCCCCCGCTGAGGGATTACAAAGGCTTTAAACTAGCGGATGAGGAAAAGAAAGGTGGTAAGTGACATTTCTGGTCTGGGAATACGGCATTCAGCAGCGTGGAAACCTGCCAGAAACACTAAAAGACTCGGACAGAGTGTAAACAAACGCCGTGTTGTGATTGTGACGAAGGGGGGCAGGTGAAGACCGAGCGAGACGAGGGGGGAGGGGGCAGATCTGTTAGCCATCAGCGGCGTGGTTTCATCCGGCTTCGGCCGCCCGAGCAGACTGAAGGAAGGCTTTGTGTACCTGAGCGTCAGGAACGAGGACAGAGCTGGGAATGGAACGATGCCGGAAACCGCAACCCAGCGTACCCCCGACCCACCCTCCCCTCCCCATCCGTCCGTCCGTCACTACATCTCTGCAGCCATCCCCGAGGCCTCGCAACACAGAGTGTATACAGTGTGGCATTCTGCACTTAGCGCGGCTAAGGAGAACACAGGAAGCTGGTACGAGTCACTGCCAGGTCGAGGCCGCCAGGGAACGAGGGAACGAGGGGACACGGAGAGCCAGGCATGCATATTTAATCACCGAGCGTGCACAGGCCGCCGTATCGGTCTATAATTCATTACGGTCATTAGTTAGAAATGCCACGGCTTTCCCTACTGCTTTACGGCACCATAATGATTTATTTATTAACGTAGCCTTTTTGGAGCAATAACATAAAACGACATTCACGCACATTTGTCTTCATTATAACCAATTAAATCCGGGCATTTGCAGGGTCAGTAATAAACTGGTAGCATCAAACGCACCTCTAACAATTATTTATGGTTCATTATTCTAGTTTTTGTTTAAATCTCACTTTAGTTTGTCCGTTTTGAGGGCGTAAAGGTAGTTTATTTAAAGAAAGCACTAGTTTTAGTTTCGTTTTTATTTAGTGTGAGCATTAAGGGTGGTATTGGTGTGATTTTTAAATGATACGTACTCAAATGACAGTTTTGTCTTATTTGTACATGCCTATCCTTCACGGTAGGGGTGGGCGACATGGTAAAATATATCATAATGTTTAATGATATTTTGTTGATAAATGATATCTGCATCAGAGGCAAGAGAAAACTACTACTTAAATATTATTCCATACTTAGTAAAGCGGCTTTTTTTTCATATATAAATAAAAAGTGATCTTTAAGCACTGACAGTATCCTCAATATGCTAAGAATAGGATATCACGATACAATAAAATATCGCCATATTGTCCACCCCTAGATCACAGACTAATGAGATGTTCCTATATTTCGCTTTCATTTGTGCTTAAACAGTTTGTTTTTGTATATTTTCAACATCGCATTTAGATATCAAGAGTGGCAACGGTGCGACTTTTAAACAATATATGCTAAAAATTGTACAGTTTTATCTTAAAGTTTTACAGGATTATCCTTCACTGACTTAAAGTCTCTTTCATTTGTACATATTAACACAGTTTAATTTGCCATTTTCGCACCAAAAATCAAGAATTAAATTTTGTTAAATCCCTATGTGTTCAAATACACTACACACGGCAGCTAAATGTTTTCATGTTCATCAAAACGTGAGAACTCGCCGTCACCGGGTGAACTGAGGTCAGAATTAAAACCATTACCCATGTTAATAGCGTGTATTAATGTGCATACATTAGCGTGTGATGCGTGCGGGCCGAGGAATATAATCGCTCGGGGTACAGCCGGGGACGTCCATTAGCCCTCGCTGAATAATTCATGCCCCAAGCGTCCCTGCTCACCGAGCCGTCACCTTAAAGCATTACGACTTATTCACAGAGCACACTGTGGAAATTAATACGCTCTCAAGCTTCGAAGGGGACGCTTTAATCGAACCAGGGGGTTATTTACAAAAAAAAAAAAAAAGAAAGCCAGGGTGCATTCCCATCAGGGAAGAGCATTTAGGAGCATTTAGTTTAGTCTGAGTATCAGAGAAAGCAAAGAGAGTATTTAAGCATTTAGAGCTTTTAATCTGCTTAGCTACACAGAGCTGTTTAAGGTTCATACTATAATCACAACTTACAAATAAGTCACACTACTACAAGTAGACATAATACACTGTAATGCCCCCCCACAAACACACACACACACGAGCTGTTTAAACAAGGTGCATTTAGTAATCCCTGTGTCTCCCACTTTCTCAAGCACTGCTTTTTGATCAACTACTTTTCATCCAATATGAATAAATAACAGATTATAAAAACATACGATTTTTTTAGACTGGATCTACAGTACAATTCACCGCTTTTTATCACTTTATATTGGTCAAGACTAATTTATAACGGAACACAGCAACTAAACTAACTTCTCTACTAATAAAATCCACCAAAGAAAAAAAATAAGTGCTCAGAAAAGTAAACGGTTTCCAAACGTAATAGCTACGTAAGTCAATAGCTGTGGAGAATAAACGGACGTTCATTCTGATTCAGTCATCCCTCTGCACTTTGTGGCACTGGAAATATATTCGTGACCTGAAGTAGTAACAGGGTTCAACTATTTTATTTAGAAGTCACTCAGAACTTTGGTTTTGTTAAGCACAAGTCCCTTGTTCGGGTAAAATGTCATAGCGTCAGTGATCTTTCAAGCGTATTCTTTGCAGTGCTTCCTTTTGAGGTCACTACTCAGTTTCTGTGTAGAAACTGTACTGACCGCAGATGACAGAAGCCAGCAGAAAAAGTTTAGAAGCTCAGAAAGGCAAAAAAGTAGGGTGTTTTATAATAAACACATTTCATCCTTTATGTATTGAAGATTTCTTAAAAGGTTTAGTAACTCTTAAATACATAACATGCATGTACAGTTATGTACAGTCTCACCTGTACGCTTGTATTTCACCCGGCTTTTCCAGATCATGTCTAAGGGATACCTGTTTTTACATTTCCATGGCAAGAAAGCACAAAAATAAATGCTTCAAGCCCTTTCAAAGTCCAGCATTATAGGGGAAAAGATGTTGACCCACAAATCCAGCATCATATGGTTGCAGTGTTTTTACGAAAAACAGTGCAAGATGAAAGATTCAAAATATTACTTATATATTTAACGGAAGTCAAACAGAAGCTGTTGCTTCTCATGATATCGATAGTTAATCTGGAAAATAAGGGTAGTAGATGATGTTTTGAACGGCTTCTTACCCTGCACCTACAGCTTTGCTCTTGTTTTAGTCAGTGATTAATTGTGAGGTACGGTTTGCTTATTAGGTAGAAGCACTTAGATCAAATACAAAGACACCGTGAGACAGAACAGATCAGAACACTTACCACTGTATGTCTGATGACCGATAACCTGTTCAGAGCCGACGGTCCACCTAATCCACAGAAAACAGGCCGAGCAGAAAGAGTAGGCCTATCAGAAGCCTGACCGAAGGGCACCACTGGGACTCGAACCCCGATCACCATGGTGGTGGGCTGAGGAAAGTAATTTACTACAGAAACAAAACACCCACCCCTGGTTGGTACAAACTACATTAATAACACCAATAAACCTATAAACAATACATTTAAACACAAATATTAATAATTAAGTAATACAAACGTTCAGAGAAAGCGCCACAAACTCATAACTAAATGTTTATTTCACTGCGTCAGTATGAGCTGGTTAACATTAATCTACAAAAAAAATAAATTTAATCTGTAATTTCGGTCGACTGACAAAAACCGGAGCTATTTGCTAATCTTAGTAGCAGTTAGCTAGCTTCAACATATAGACGTCAAAAATGTCAAAATTCACTCATTTAAATAGGTTGGCTTCAATATAACAAAAATAGTGTAATAAATAATCAACTCTAACAAAAATTATCTACTTTCTGTCTGTAAATAAGAATAAAAATCGATTTAACGTCATACCTCATATCACCTACTCGGTATCTCACTCTGAGGTAAATTGGAACCGTGTTACAATCTGCATACTGAAAGCTAAATAGGATTTCAAAAATGCAGCCAACATTACTGGCAGTGGACTTCCTAGTACACACCTCGTACAAAAGTATTGTGCGGTTTGGAATACGGCCTCTTTCTCTGCCGTTTTATCCCTTCTGTTGTTATCGCTTAACTAATAGAGGGGGAAAAATACGGTAATTGAAATTATCCAATTGATCAAATAAATTAAGTAATAAAAAATGCATTTCACACTTCAAACTAAACCACTGTATTGAAGTTCAAATGTTCCCTAAAAATAAAAAGAAGTGCCTTGACATATAATTTACGTCTTGTACTTTTCCATTAGAATGCAATTTAAATCTAAAGCAAAATATAATATTTAATACGCTCAACTGACATTTGATTGTGTTCGTTAAATACTTTATTTCTTGTAAAAGCATCTAAAGAGATCGAAATTAATCATCGTGACATTGCCGATCCTAAATGTACGTATTCATATTGGGTATTGTGCAAATATCTTTAAATATTTTGATATATGTTGTCTTTCTCCCCCAAACAAATATGATTGATGTAAGATAATTAAAAGGACATGAAAATTTTCCCATTATTGTAGGAAAATACGTTTCAGCATATAGCCGTGTTCGTGTAGAATGTTAGAAGCAGGTTTGGAAGTTTGAAAACTGCAATCCATTATGAACGGAAATATAAACTAAAAATACAGTTTTTTTTATTTCATTCTTGTGGTCAGCCATAATTTAATCCATGCCAGCTGACTTGCTTCAGAGTTAGTTCGGAAAAATCAGGCCTGACAGAAAAGTCCCAAAAGTCTGATGCAGAATTCCAACTAGAACTTAGCATGTACGTTTTTTTCCCCAGCTGGAATGTGGAAATTGGTGAAGGCAACATGAATGCTTATACAGAGATGATTAAAACAAGCAGACCATAGTGTTAACAAGGACAGGAAATGATAACCAAATAAGGAGAGTGGAAAAGAAAAACGGTCAAAAGGGAAGAGCAAGAATCAGGTTAAATTCTGATCTGGTAACTATTATTATTCCAATATGAAACGGATATATGAATTCCTTCACCTACAGTGAGGCAAAAAAGTATTTAGTCAGCCACTGATTGAGCAAGTTCTCCTACTTAGAAAGATGAGAGAGGTCTGTAATTTTCATCATAGGTACACTTCAACTATGAGAGACAAAATGAGGAAAAAAAATGCAGGAAATCACATTGTAGGATTTTTAAAGAATTTAATTGTAAATCATGTAAGCCACAAACAAGCAAGGTTTCTGGCTCTCACAGACCTGTAACTTCTTCTTTAAGAAGCTCTTCTGTCCTCCACTCGTTACCTATATTAATGGCACCTGTTTTACCTTTTTATCTGTATGAAAGACACCTGTCCACAGCCTCAAACAGTCAAACTCCAAACTCAACCATGGTCAAGACCAAAGAGCTGTCGAAATACACCAGGAAGATAATTGTAGACCTGCACCAGGCTGGGAAGAGTTAATCTACAATAGGCAAGCAGGTTGGTGTGAATAAATCAACTGTGGGAGCAATGGAAGACATACCCTTTGATAATCTCCCTTGATCTGGGGCTCCACATAAGATCTCATCCCATGGGGTCAAAATGATCATGAGAACGATAAGCCAAAATCCCAGAACTACACAGAGGGACCTGATGAATGATCTGCAGAGAGCTGGGACCAACGTAACAAGGCTACCATCAGTAACACACTACTCCGAGAGAGACTCAGATCGTGCAGTGCCAGGCGTACCCCCCTGCTTAAGCCAGTACATGTCCAGACCTGTCTGAAGTTTGTATGGATGATCCAGAAGAGGATCAACTGGAGGAAAAAGGATGCTGGGTCGCATCCCAAGAACACCATACTACTGTGAAGCATGGGGGTGGAAAACATCATGCTTTGAGGCTGTTTTTTCTGCAGAGGGGACAGGACGACTGATCTGTGTTAAGGGAAGAATGAACGGGGCCATGTATCGTAAGATTTTAAGCCAAAACCTCCTTCCATCAGTGAGAGCACTGAAGATGGAATGTGGCTGGGTCTTCCAGCATGAAATGATCCCAAACCACACCACTCGGGCAACGAAGGAGTGGCTCCGTAAAACAGCATTTCAAGGTCCTGGGAGTGGCCTAGCCAGTCTCCAGACCTCAACCCCATAGAAAATGTGTGGAGGGAGTTGAAAGTCCGTGTTTTCCCCCAAAACATCACTGCTCTAGAGGAGATCTACATGGAGGAAAGAACCAAAATACCAGCTACAGTGTGTGCAAACCTGGTGAAAACTGTACAGGGAAAACGTTTGACCTCTGTCATGGCCAACAAAGGTTATGATACAAAGCAGTGAGTCGAACCAAATTTATTGACCAAATACTTATTTCCCACCATAATTTACAATTAAATTCTTTAAAAATCCTACAACGTAATTTCCTGAATTTTTTGTTCTCATTTTGTCTCTCATAGTTGAAGTGTATCTATGATGAAAATTACAGACCTCTCTCATCTTTCTGTGCAGGAGAACTTGCACAATCAGTGGCTGACTAAATACTTTTTTGCCCCACTGTATCTCAATCTAACATCATAGTGATTGAATGCTGTCTGGCTCATTGTAACCATGAGAAGCTAGGATTTGAAGCACTGAGACTCGCTCGGCCAGGGTGCTAGGAGCCCTGAAGGTGAAGATCAGAGTTAAAATATGGACTAAAACCATGTTTTAGCTCTGCAAACCTGTTTCAGATCTTACACTTCATACTTATCCCACCCTAATGATACCAACCTTATACTCTTGACCAAATACATCCCATACTCGCCTGATAATGATCCAAATTGATCAGATACTAATTCCAACAAGAACACTAGCACAAAATAAGAAAATAATATTATATATTGTACCTGTGTAAAACAATTCTGAAATTTAAAAAATCACCATAAACTACACCATATAGAACCAGCTACATCAGGACACACACACACATAAAGGAATTCAGCTTCTGTCACAGTGTGTCTGCACTACAATGTCAGGGTGCGATGCCAAAAATTCCCCAATCATCCCATTTCCACATCCCATCCAACATCCGACAGAGAGGAAGGAGGGGCAGAGCAGGAAATGAAGAAATAGGATCACATTAAACTATGCACCGTCCCTCACCTCACCTTACCTCAATTCACCTCGAGCAAACAAGGTGCTGCTCTCAGGGATACAAGTAATTTTCTGCACCCTTATTCCTCACTAGTCTCCACTGAATTATGTGTTTATTTTGCTTCTACCAGGTACAATTGTGATGGGTTTGAAATAAAAAATACCTGCTTTTTAAAATTAAGTGTGTATTTTAGCTCATCGTCTTATTGCATCAACCATTTTTCAGTATTTACTATGCTTGAGGCGAGTTCTCTGCCATAACCCTGTAAACGTTCTCTATATAATTTTGAATTGAACGCTCCATGAGTGATCTTGGGCTTTCCACCAGTTCCACACTGACGTTCCTCCACCATGCATCACAGTTGGAACACAGAGTCTCATGCATTTACAGTCAAGCTATTTTTCCTTCAGACATGTAGAGGTTTGAGAGTCACATTTCTAGAGATATCTACAGCTGTTGACTTTTTCCAGCATTGTGCTTTTGGTGTGATGTTTGCAGGATGCCCAAGCTTAGGCAAAGCAGAGCCAAGTCCACATCTGTAGATAGTTTGCTTCATTGTGGCTGGATGAACAGCAGGTCTTCAGAAATGGTCTGGTAACGTCTGCCGGTGCCCACAAAATTGAACTGGAATGCAAAACGAGTTCTGGTTGCACTACCACACGCGGCTTGTGTATATTAGCACTTTGAGTTATGTCACTATAAATCTTGAGAGGTTTCCAAACACCAGAGGGTGTGGGCTATTAGCGTGTGTACGGTAGATGATTACAGCACATTCCTCAGCTTTCCGCAGAAAAAATCTTCATAACATACATGCTGTTTTACCAAGTTTTCCCAAATCCACCTTACCCTGAAACCAAGACAAACAAAGACGTTTAAGTTCTTCAAGACTGGACTCTAGTACTACAACACTAGAACCAAGAGAAATGTAAAAAACTGTATGGAACCATTATGAACTGTAAAGATGCTGTTGCAGCTCCATGGGATGATCTCCTGACCAGCTTTCCCTCCTTTAGACACAGCCCATTACGTCCATGTGTGATCCCTGACCTGGCCAGAAGGCATCACCGGGACTCCAACTTTACGTTTTACACTATGTTCAAATCATCTGATTTAATTCTGAATAAATCTGTAATTATGTATGAATGTATTTGTAAGGTCTCTATAAACATGTAGAACTGTGCAGTGTCTTTTTTTGCTGAAGAAGCTTCAGTTCATGATGTTTTCCCTTCCTAATGCAGTCTGTCTTGTATTAGAGCTCGTTTCAGAGTCTTCAATCCATTTTCAAGGCTTTTAGCTCTGCTGCAATCTTATAAAAGCTGTAACGACGGAGTGACGTAATGCCCGGTCGGCGTCAGAGAGAAGAAGCCAGGTGATTTACTGAAGAAGAGGGAAGACATGACAGAGACTAATTACTCTCATTTATCAGAACCCCCCTCACCACCACCCCTCAACCTGGTGCGTAAACTAATTGAAATCCTCGAACCTGTCAGGCAGCCAGCTATTGTGCAGCTCCTCGGCCTGGGTGGGTGGATAAGAGAGAGAGAGAGTGAGAGAGAGAGAGAGAGAGAGGAAATGAAGCCTTAACTCTAAATAAACCAGGTCTTTGTCTAGACGAATCTCAGCGAGAATGGTAAATGCTCTCCGAAAGCGTGTTAATGTCATGTAAAGTCTCTCAGCGCCGCGCAGACAGAAAAGCAGGGCTTCACTCTTCCGGAGTAAAACATGAAATCTAATTATTCGGGACTGAAACAGCTGCTGCTGCCTTTAGAGCAAGACAGGGGTTAGCGTTAATATCCCTGTGTGACAGGAAGCAGTAAAACGTGCTCACAGAGACGCCAGGACGACCCGAGCAGTTCATAAACGAGCTGTTTATATATGGACATTTATCTAATTTTCAATTTTAGCACTATTTTAGTATTTTCATCCACCTCATTTATGTGAAGTCAGAGATTTGAATAGTCTGATGAAGCTGCTGGAGAAGCGTACTTTACACAGACACTGACAAAACTTACAGTTGGAGAGTTGCTGAAAAACAACACGCATTTAGAGAAAATAAAACAAAAAGCAGTGACCTATACAGTAGCACAGGGCACAAGGTGGGACAGGGCCCTCACACTCATTCACTCTGGGACACAGAGGCCAATTGACCTATGTGGGAGGAAATCGCTGTACCTGGAGGAAACCTGCACAGACACAAGGAGAACATGCACATTTTGCACAGACTAGCTGGTATCCGGGCTGTGAGGTGACAGCGCTGACCACCATGCCACAGTGCCACCCACAGATACCCACAGATCTATTTATAAGAAACCTTTGAATGCTTGAGCATTCCTTAAAAGGGGCTAGACATGCCTATGTTGTAAACTTTCCACTGGCGAGGTCTTCTGTCCTTCATCGACACGCACTTGGTTACAAGTAATTCCTCTTTCTAAGTATCCCGGATGCTTTTCCTGAATTTTCTGGACCTGAATTTTATTTTCAAGCATCATAAATTCAGGTTCAGGATTTGGTGACATTTATTTAACTCCACACACCTGCCTGTTACACCTTGTTAGGACACATGGCATCATGAATGCCAAGAAGCAGCAGGAGAGTTAAAACGAAAAATAATAGCTACATCTGGGTTGTGGTCGAGTCCTTAGCAGATCCAAAACAAACATCCAAATCCACACAGAATCAAACATGAATGAAGCTGGGCTGTTGAAGAGATTCTACAAGAGAGGATCCAGGAATCTGGAGGATCTAGACAGATTTTTGGATTGAATTCTGCAGTGCTATGTATAGTTTTATTTAAAACAGCACAATGGATGTTATAATTATATTACCTAAATATCAAAATATATCTATGAGTTCAGAATGAATGAGTTCTTTGGCCTCCTAAAATATGAATGAAAAGTGCACACATATAATGAGTAAAAGCGGTGAGGAATGTGGTGGAATTGTTAATCCAATTCCACCTGTTTCGTCATCCATCACAGCTCCATTGTTTTGTTCTGAAGTCTGTAATTACAGTAAATGAGCAGGTACATGCTGGAATGAAAGAGAAAGGAGGGAAAAAAGGTTGTTATCGGGATTTAATTTTACCCTTTAAACACCGTGAAATTCCTCACCCTCTTAAATTATTGCTGCTGCAAGTTGCAGGAAAAAAAGCTTAGCTAAAACCATTATGTCATGGCCAGCACCGTTATATAACAAAGTTGACACATTAGTGCACATATAGTTGGTGTGTATACATATGTTTGATTTTCTCAGTACAAAATATTTGGTCATGCCTCGGTAATATCTCAACTATTTAATTATTTAATTGTGTTTTAAGTATTTTATTGCTGGCTATTTTAAAGGTAAATTATAGTGGAGACATGTTTGTTGTTCTGTTAAAACAAAGTTAAGACATTTTAGTAAAACTAAATGTATAGTATGTGTACAGTATGTGTAATAGTATCTATTTATCCCCTCTTTTCCTGGTTAAGCTTGGTCCAGCGGTCAGTTTTACCTGAATGTGATCCCCAACCTGGTCGGAAGGCACTGCTGAATCTTGACCCGGGTCCTGTGCCCTCAGTTCTTGGATATCATCTTTCTGCACCAGCCATATGTAGTAAAATTTGAAATGTCTCAAAGGAAACACTAGCTCTTTTTTAAAGTCTTACAACTTAACTGGATGAAAACTTTTGACTTGTATATAAAACCTATAAACCATGACCATGTAAGTGGCTGGTATGTTTGTTTGAGGTTTTTTCCCAGGAGAAACCAAACCAATCTTTCTTTCCACGCACAATATCACTGCACTGCAACCGAAAACACTCGGAAAACAGAACATCTGATTTAAAAGTGATTATTTTTACTCAAATCCACAAACACACAAAGCTTTTTGAAGGGGTAAAATGTACGCCAGATAGATAAACATTCGAATTAAGAATCAAATCAAAGTACAGTATATATACAGTGGGGCAAAAAAGTATTTAGTCAGCCACTGATTGAAGTTCTCCAATTTAGAAAGTCGAGAGGGGTCTGTAATTTTCATCACAGGTACACTCCAAGTATCTGAGACAAAATGAGAAAAAAAATCCAGGAAAGCACACTGTAGGATTTTTAAAGAATTTAATTGTAAATTATGGAAAGATTTCTGGCTCTCACAGACCTGTAACTTGTTCTTTAAGAAGCTCTTCTGTCCTCCACTCATTACCTGTATTAATGGCACCTGTTTGACCTCATTATCTGTATAAAAGACACCTGTTCCACAGCCTCAAACAGTCAGACTCCAAACTCAACCATGGCCAAGACCAAAGAGCTGTTGAAGGACACCAGGAAAAAAATTGAAGACCTGCAACCAACCTAGGAATGAGTGAATCTACAATAGGCAAGCAGGTTGGTGTGAATAAATCAACTATGGGAGCAAATTGTAAGAAAATGGAAGACATACAAGACCATTGAAAATCTCCCTCAAATTGGGGGCCACCACACATAAGATCTCATCCCGTGGGGTCAAAATGATCATGAGAATGATGAGAAAAAATCCCAGAACTACGCGGAGGACCTGATGAATGACCAGCAGAGAGCTGGGACCCAAAGTAAACATGGCTACAGCAGCACACTACGCCAAGAGGCACTCAGATACTGCAGTGCCAGGCGTGCCCCCCTGCTTAAGCCAGTACATGTCCAGGTCCGTCTGAAGTTTGCCAGAGAGCATATGAATGATCCAGAAGAGGATTGGGAGAATATCATGTGGTCAGATGAAACCAAAATAGAACTTTTTGGTAAAAACTCAACTCGGTGTTGTTTGGATTAAGAAGAATACTGTGTTGCATCTCAAGAACACCATACCTACTGTGAACAGCATGGGGGTGGAAACATCATGCTTTGGGGGCTGTTTTTCTGCAGAGGGGACAGAAACGACTGATCCGTGTTAAGGGAAGAATGGAATGGGGGCCCTGTATCGTGAGATTTTAAGCCAAAAACCTCCTTCCATCAGTGAGAGCATTGAAGATGGAAGGTGGCTGGATCTTCCAGCATGACAATGATCCCAAACACAAATAAACACCGCTCGGGCAACGATGGAGTGGCTCCGTAAAAAGCATTTTCAAGGTCCTGGAGTGGCCTAGCCCAGTCTCCAGACCTCAACCCCACAGAAATGTGTGGGGGGAGTTGAAAGTCTGTGTTGCCCAGCGGCAGCCCCAAAACATCACTGCTCTAGAGGAGATCTGCACGGAGGAATGGGTCAAAATACCCAGCTACAGTGTGTGCAAAACTGTTGAAGACTTACAGGAAACATTTGACCTCTGTCATTCCCACCAAAGGTTATGTTACAAAGTATTGAGTTGAACTTTTGGTATTGACCAAATACTTATTTTCCAACATTGTATAGATTAGTATTAGTGTGGCAATTTATACAAGAAAACTGATCAAAAACACAGCCAAATATCATGATTTCTGTCCAATATATAGTCCGGGCCCTATGGTATGTATGTAGAGAGCAGTTGCAGGGGGCGGACTCGGGAGCGATCAGCGTGTGAGAAGAAAATCCTGCTGCTTCCAGAGTGCAGATCAAATTACGAGGTCAGAAACAATTAGAGAAAGAGGATGGGACCAGAGCTCTGTTGTCATGGAGACCACACACACACACACACACACACCACACACACACACACACACACACACACACACACACACATACACACACACACAGATAACAGATCTATGAGAGACTAACACTTTACATTAGTTTAAGAAAAATTCAGGTGAAGATCTAACTTCAGGTTAAAATCTAAATTCTTCGAACTGGTCATTTTGTGCGAATTTTTAAGTTTGCACACTTTACTGATTAACAGCATTCTTAGTCTTACAATGACTTCATAAACTCAGGTTTAGCAAATGTTGCCAATATAAACTAAACAGTTCACCATTGTATTGAACACTGTATTGAACTACATATAATACTTCACAACTTAATTATCTCAACTCGAGTAGGATAAAGCCAAAGCAAAATTGTTTCATTCATTCATTTTTATACAGTGGTCAGATCTATTTATATAGCGCTTTTTACAATGAAGCATTGTCTCAAAGCAACTTTACAAGTTTAGATTATCTCCTAATAACTATGTCCAATCCCAAATTGAGCAAGCCTAGGGTGACAGTGGCAAGGAAAAACTCCCTGAGTGTTACAGGAAGAAACCTTGGGAGGACCAAGACTCAAAAAGGGACCCAACCTCCTTGGACGGCGTAGATGATAAATCTAAGAACGAAACTAAAGTCATGGAGTCATAGTTCGAATAAAATGTGAAATAGAGCAAAGACAACACAAGGAAACACAAAATTGCAGTTTTTAAATAAAGGTGTTTATTATGAAGGGACAAAATAATCCAAACCTACATGGCCCTGTGTGAAAAAGTGATTGCCCCCCTTGTTAAAACATAACTATGGTTTATCACACCTGAGTTCACTGTCTCTAGCCACACCCAGGCCTGATTATTGCCACACCTGTTCTCAATCAGGACATCACTTAAATAGGACCTGCCTGACAAAGTGAAGTACACCAAAAGATCCTAAAAAGATACACATCATGCCGAGATCCAAAGAAATTAAGAAACAATTGAGAAAGAAACTAATTGAGATCCATCAGTATGGAAAGGGATATAAAGCCATGTCTAAAGCTTTGGGACTCCAGTGAACCACAGTGAAAGTGGTTATTCACAAATGGCAAAGACATGGAACAGTGGTGAACCTTCCCAGGAGTGGCCGGCCGATCAATATTACCCCAAGAGCGCAGCGACGACTCATCCAAGAGGTCACAAAAGACCCCACAACAACATCCAAAGAACTGCAGGCCTCACTTGCCTCAGTTAAGGTCAGTGTTCATGCCTCCACCATAAGAAAGAGACTGAAAATGGCCTGCATGGCAGAGTTCCAAGACGAAAACCACTGCTGAGCAAAAAAAACATTAAAGCTTGTCTCAATTGTTCCAGAACACATCTTGATGGTCCCCAAGACTTTTGGGAAAACATTCTGTGGACTGACGAGACAAAAGCTGAACTCTTTGGAAGGTGTGTGTCCCATTACATCTGGTGTAATAGTAACACAGCATTTCAGAAAGAGAACATTATACCAACAGTAAAATATGGTGGTGGTAGTGTGATGATCTGGGGCTGTTTTGCTGCTTCAGGATCTGGAAGACTTGCTGTGATAAATGGAACTATGACTTCTGCTGTCTGTCACCAAAATTCCTGAAGGAGAATCCGTCCCATCTGTTCGTGACCTCAAGCTGAAACGAACTTGGGTTCTGCAGCAGGGCAATGATCCAAAAACACACCAGCAAGTCCACCTCTGAATGGCTGAAAAAAAAACAAAAATGAAGACTTTGGAGTGGCCTAGTCAAAGTCCTGACCTGAATTTTATTGAGATGCTGTGGCATGAACTTAAAAGGCCATTCGTGCTCGAAAACTCTCCAATGTGGCTGAATTACAACAATTCTGCAAAGATGAGTGGCCAAAATTCCTCCACAATGCTGTAAAAGACTCAGTTGCAGTTGTTGCTGCTAAGGGTGGCCCAACCAGTTATTAGGTTTAGGGGCAATCACCTTTTCACACAAGGCCATGTAGGTTGGGATTTTTTCTCCCTTAATAATAAACACCTTCATTTAAAAACTGCATGTTGTGTTTACTTGTGTTGTCTTTGACTAATATTTAAATTGGTTTGATGTAAAGTGTAACAAACATGCAAAAAAAAAATCGCTTTTTCACCCCATTGTACCTGCTTACTCCAGTTCACTGTTGCAGACGGCCATTTAGAGACGTCAATTGACCAAACATGTTTTTGGAATTTGGGAGGAAACTGGCGTACCCAAAGAAGACCTATGGATAACCCCACCCGGGCAGCCGCCCTGTCTATGGAGCTGGGAGGCGCTAATCGCTGCTCCACCATGCCACTGACCATGTGCACCCCTTTATGAGGACAGTGTACCTTCTGATGGCTACTTCCAGCAGGATAATGCACCATGTCCCAAAGCTCAAATCATCTCTGAATCTATGTCAGGAAGAATTATGGCAGTTCTAGCAAGGCATACCTAATAAAGTGGTCAGTGTGTGTATAGAGTATATTGGAGACACAGTCGTAAAGTTACACCAGCAAGAGAGAGAAAAAGAAAGAGAGAAGGCGAGGGCTTGATTTTGCACCAAATTGCTCCAGCGTGCCCGAAAGTCGGACTCGCGTCGTTTGGTTTGTTTCCTGACGGATTGTAAATGGAAGCTTCACCTGTCAAACTTCCCATCGAGCTGCAGGTCGTGGGTTCCCCCCCCCCTCCCCTCGTTTAATGTCTAAGAGCATGACATTCACACAACCTGCAGGAAAAGCTGCAGGTCTGAACCTGAAACTGGAGAAACGCTGAGGGTCGGCTTGATGCAGGGGAAAACATCTCTCTCTCACACACACTCTCTCACTCACTCACTCACTCACTCACTTTCTCTCTCTCTCTCTCTCTCTCTCTGTCACACACACACACACACACACACACACTGGATAAACATATGTTTTGGGGACTTTCCATTGACATAATGGTTACTGAAGCTTATTACTGCTACACCTCCACCTAACCTCAGTGACCGAAAGCAAAACTTCTGACTCTTAAAAAGTTGGCAAAATATCCTCACAAGGAAAACTATGCCAGATTTCTCTATTCTACATTTGGTCCTCATGATGATATATAAACACACACACACACACACACACACACACACACACACACACACACACACACACACACACACATAATCTCTCTCTCTCTCTCTCTTTGATATTCCTCCCTTTCTTCCCAGGCTTCAAAAGGAAAGCAAAACAATGGCAGAGTGACTCCAGGTTCCACAAAGCAAGCCTGCTTGCGATCAAATTCTCCTCCGGGTGAAGGTGCCACCTTTCGGAAGGAAGCCTGGCATTTCTGTGGTTCCTCAGACACTCTTTTTGGTGCCCGAGGCTCTGCTGTTTGGAACAGACCGTACACCTTTAATCCAGGTAAAGGTGAGGGAAAACCTGAGTCAGGTGACCTGAACAGGGAAACAAAGAGCCAGTGTAGGTATATACCCTACTTACAATTACAAAGCACATATATCAAAAATATGTAGACACCCTTTCAACCTGGAGCCATTTTGCTTAGTTTTGTCAATCTTCAGTGGCGTAAAGCATCAATGTTGGACTGTGGAGCAGTGGAAGCATGTTCAGATGCATCTCTGATGGTTTGAGTTCTTAGTTCCAGGTCCATTCTAGAAAATTGTGTTTCAGCTCCTTAAGGAAAGGCGTTGAGCTTGAAATTGTGGAAGAAGTTACTGCACCTCATCGCTATCTAACAATAATGAACCAGAACATCAGTGCAACATCAACATCTCTAGTTCCTGTAGCAAAATGGAAACAGAGTATTTGCTGGGTAGAGTCAGAGGATAAAATCAAGATTTAGGACAGTTTCAAAAATCGCATTTCAGCAAAGGAAATAAAATCAGAATGCTGCACTCCAGAAACTTCATAAATAAAGGAAATATCTCCAGACACGGTCATTAAACCCAATGAAAATCTCCATAAAGACATCCCAGTTCGTGTCTAAACTTGAGTTTGTGAGTATTGAATAACTTCCTGTAAATTTTCCTGCTGGAAGCTGGTATTTTTAATTTCACCACTGACATTCAGTCAAAAAAAAAAACAAACAAGAAAAATCACCTTCCTGTAGGAGCAGCCGCTCTGGCAGTTCAAAAGGTAAAGCAAGAAAGAGGAACAGATGGAACTGATGCTTCTGCTGATTTTGGCTGCACAACGAACTCAGAAACAATTAGACAACAGCAGATGGGAAGCTTCATGGCCAAAATCTCAGCACCCTTCAACCAGGCAGAGAGGAGCGGCGAAACAACGCTGGCATGAAAACAATCAATCAATCATGTCGAATTTTATTGATTGGCTTTTAGAACTTAGTAAATCCATGTCAATAAATCATGTGATTCTATTTAAGTGGGTGGCACAGTGAGGCAGTGATGAGCCATGTCGTCTCACAAAGACGTGCTGTTCAACTGCCATCTCTAAAGTCTCTAAAGTAAGAGTGGGACTGCCAACCTGTCTAGGGTAGGTTCCTGCTTGTACCTTCTGCTGGGTTGCTTGCTACCCTCAACTGGATTAAGCAGGAATAGAGTGGGAGCGACTGAGTGACTGGAAATCAAATAGATATTTTCAAGCCATGTTTTATACACCAGTTTCTTCCCAGAACAAGGTTGCAGAGGCGCAGAGCCGAACACACGAAATACAGGGCACAGAGCTAACTTTACCCTGGCCGGGATGCCAGTCCATGGAAGGACAGGGCTTTAACTGTGGGAGTGTGTATTTTTAAAATATGTTGTGTGTATTTTTGTCATCCTATACAAATACTAATTAAAAAATACAAATAAATATGATTGCAAATAATTAAATAATATCACTAAGTTAAGATAAGGATTCATTTTACAATTTAAAGTTTTATTTTATAACCGTGTACACTTGATCTGTGAGGTCTAATATTAAAATGACTATTTTTAATTATTTCTGCTTCATTTATGAAGGATAAAGGATTATTAAAACCACCTGTTCTAACACTAAACAATATTTAGGCTATAATAAATATTAATATGATCATCAAACTTAAAATGCAAACTTATCATTTAATGTTTTTTCACTGATAAATTTGGGATTTATTTGTACAATTTTTGATACCTTCATTTAGTGCGTGGAGCAGATAAAATGTTTAAATATTTGAATATAAATCATAACAGAGTTTCAGTTCCTAAACATAAAAGTACCTGCTTTCTATTAATTAGAAATCTGGCACACAACGAGGAGAGAAAACAGAAGCTCAGACTCCCACTACACACACCTGAGCTTAATTAAGGGGTGGGGCCAGGCTGGTTAATGAGGTACAAGGCAGGAACCGACAATAAACAGGGAGCCAATCCATATCCTGGCCTACGCACACACTCGTTCAAAGGCACACATTAGGTCAATTGGTATCTTTAAAGAGACCCAGTGTGAGTGAGTTATCCTTATAGTTGCATTTAGCTACATTAACACAATGAAACTATACGGTGTGTGTGTGTGTGTGTGTGTGTGTACAGAGGTGACCAGCCATATGCTGTCATTCCTCAGGCTCGTTCAGCCTTGACGCTGAATGAATTTATCGCCATTCTTTTTTTTCACCTCTGTCTAAAAAGCTCTTCTCCTTTTCAGGCTACACACACACACACACACACACACACACACACACACACACACACACACACACACACAGTGCTTTATGATGAAAGCTGATACAGAAGGGTGTGATAGAGTTTCAGGATAAATTATTCACGCTTTCTTGGAGCACATCCATTTTACAATTCCACCATCC